>JAQZBX010002913.1:0-43512 GCA_029593785.1 Cabassous unicinctus
AGAAACCAAATGACCTTTGCTTCCATTTAAATTGTTGGTATTGTTTCCTCAATTTAGCACTCCATTTTAAATGCACAATTTACAGCCTATTTTTCTAACAACAATATTTGTTTAGTAATGGAGTTATTATGCTGCATTACTGAAAGCTGTTTTACCTCATTAATTCTGCAAGATAATAAAGGGCAGAGCTTGCAATATCATGCAGCCAGGAGCAAAGTGATAGACAATGATATGGATAAGAATTTCACATTTATTTTGCCACTAAGTACCCACAGGAAAAATAAAAGAAAGCTAAGGGTAAAAATACGTGGTTATTTTGAATCGTTTCAGAATCATTGATTTTTATATTTCAAATACCAATAGACATTACTAAATGCATGGCCATATTCTGAGCATACATATGCTTGGAGAAAGAAGTCACTGTGCTTAGGAGTATAAGTGTTAATTTACTAATGTGGGAAGGCATTTCCTTAGTGAAAATCCACTTTGAGACCTGAATTTTTCAGCTTACTCTCTTATATAGTCCCATAAAGCCTGGTTATGGTTCCAAATTATCTGGACAACTGCCAAATTTCCACTTTGATGCACTGTGCAGCAATAACCTGTATGAGGCATATAAAAAGATACACTATTCTTCAAAATTCACATTTCAATTTTTTTAAACTTTAAAAGTTAAGATTATGTTGAGCATTGGATTATTTTAGAGATTGATTGATTTGTGCCACTATAACGAAAGATAAAAAGACAATACCAACTGGTAAGGTTTAAATTTCATAGTCAGCAATTGGATTTCTGCCTCAAAGTATGATGCATAGGGTATGGAATGAACTTAAGAACAAAATAAAAAGGTGTATTTTGCTTTGGATTCCACTAGGCTAAATATCCTAAAGCACTGGCAAGCCTTGTGCTGCGTGATATATCCAAGGCATAGTTAAACCTTATTTACTTATGCCATCATGAAATTGGTTTAAAAATTAGACACAATAACCAAAGGAATTAAAGATGAGCAATGCCAGAACAGCAGTCGGTAAAAAATTCTTCCACGCATGCCAAGAGAAACTTTCTACTAGTGAGTTTCTAAGAAGCTGTTTTAAGAACTCTTGAAACATGTGACAGGATGTCATACTCAGATGGATATCTTCACCTTCTGTCTGTTATTGCTGTGGTCTGCTTTTAATCCCTTTAGCATTCTGCTGAAACGAGGCGTGTAAACAGAAGTTTGGGAATGGATCAACACCAATACTGTCAAATATCTAAGCCAATAGTTTAAATCCTTCAGTCTGCTTCCACCTTCTGAATCTGCAAATTCCTCTATGTCCCTGTATCTCACAAAAGGAACTGCACAGATTGCTTATTTTCTAGGCTGTCATCTTCAAACCCTGTTTCTTTAAAGAAAAAACAAAATTTCCTGCTATGGTCAGCAATTAAAGATGCAATTAGAAGAACTTTTCCAAGCAAAGTAGAGCTGAAAAACAAGTTTTTCCCATCAAGAAATAACTGACATATCCTCTCTGAGGTCTCTCTTTGTATCCAAGTAAATATGAGAAAATATGAATTTCTTTCTAATTTTTCCCCTTTGGTAAAAATTTGACAAGTCAAAATATTCGGTACACCTCTATTTCAATTCTCCCTTGTATGTTATCATTTTCAATTATTTGTATCTTATGAATTTAAATTTTCCAATATAGTTTTAACCATGTCATAGAGACTTATTAGAAATAAATCATTTTTGAAATATGAATATGGTGTTAAATATATTTCTCAGTCTTAGAACTGGAAATGAATATCAACGCGAATTCAAGAGAAAACTGAATTTACAAAGTTGTGATTATTTCACCTGAGTTAAAATTTGCTTATATATAATAAATGAAAATACAGTCTTAAAAATATGAAGGAGAAAAAGTTTAACATTTAAAAAAATAACTTTATTTCGAATTTAAAAAATTAAAATAACAGAAAAGGGCAGCTCAACTAGTTATGGGAACATTTCTCCTGAGAAGTTCTGTCCATGCACTTTTATCTCATCTAATTCCAACTACTGACTCAATAGTTCCTCTAGTGTTCAGAAAGATGCACAGATGAACACAGATTAGTTAAATGACATAGTCAAGTCTCCTTATTAATGAAAAAAAAAATGCTTAATCATATTCAAATCTCACAAAACCAAAGCCCATATTGTTTTTTGTTTTGTTTTGTTTTGTTTTTGACGTTTAGCATTAAAACTGGAATTCTTCCACTTAGCTTTTTAGTGAGGTTTCAGAGCACAGGAATTTCTCTTTTTTCCCTTTATTTCCTTAAAATAAAATTACCGTTCTGACTCTCTATTACTAGAGTATCATTGCTAAGTAATACACAGTGCCTGGAAAAGCTGGCTTTTGCAGAAATCTTTTCAACTAATACTATTAGTAGCTTGAATCACAAAATCTTGTCAGCTGCTCTCCTAATTTCAAACACATCTCTGCTCAGGCAAGGATAGGTTTAGGGGGGCAATTCTATGAGGTTACCATCACACTCATCCCCTTTGGTTGGCAGAATAAGGCAGCACAAAATTTGGGATAAATAGAAAAATGTCAACACTCATGATACAAATAAATCATGGATGAGGGAGACCCTGGGCTGGCTTTCTTTAAATCTGCCTCTTTGCAAAGGTGATGAGGCAAGTGGACAGGAAAATTCAGAAGGTAATGAAGTCCGTTAGCTTGCAAAAAAAAAAAGACATCCTTCTGAAAAGAGAACAATGCTATCTTGAAACAAGTACTCATTCAAAAGTAATTTAGCTTCATTTATTAGCTTTGATACAAAGAAGCATTTTTGTTTTCACAGTTCTAGATATTGTTAGGATTGTAGACTTGAACTAGAAAATTTAAAAGGAAATTTGGTGGTATTAACTTTATTTTCATGTAGTAAACTCCTTCCTATCAGCTCAATAAATTACCATGAGTTTATCATAAAGTGGAATTCATTTCTCAAAAAAAGTTCTGATATTCCCTCTGCCCAATTAGGAAGTTAAACGTGGGTAGGTGCAGTTAGGTGCAATTGGTAAGAGTTCCTCTCTCTGGAGCATTGATTCCTCCTTCTGTGTGACCCAATTTCCCGCACATCTGATTGTATGGCTTGCAGTCTCTTCTCCTAAGATAAATGGGAGGAGGAAAAGAGGCAGGAAGCAAGAGAAAGGTAGAAAGAGACTTTTGCCGGCTTCCCAGCTTTCTCCTTCAGCCTGGAGTCCATTTTCGAGACTCTTTGACCGTGTTTTAGTTTAGTTATGTTTTACTTTCTGCCTCAGAAGTAGGAACAAGAAGCCATCTCATTAGATTGAGAAATAGCACCCTCGTGTGAATGACAGCTTTCCAGACAGAGAAAAGACTGAACATGCTCGGATATTCCGGGCGAATTTTAGAACTCTGAACTGTTTATTTTTCTTCCCTCGCTTTGGATTGGGGGGGCGGGGAATGTTTTCCTGCCTAATTCACATCTGATGATCACTGGCCCAATTCCTTATGTTCCTTCTTTAAATTCCTGAGCACCCACTTCCTTCCCTTTGCTTCACCAAGCTTTTTTAACATCTGTTGAAGAAGAGGTTGGGGAGATGTGAAGAGAAAGCAGCCTCACACAACTAAAATCACGTTTTTCTTCTTTCCCTCATTCAAAATGTGGGAAATCGCTGGCGTTTCGAAAATAAGTAACATTTTCCTGGGTCTTTCTGGATTCAGAGAGGTTCCCGGTATTTCTCCTGCGTCTGTGGAAAAATCGAATTTCTCCTTGTCCCATAGCCAAAGTAAACACAAATGTCAAAGTGAGCGGGCACCGGGTTTAGGGGGTGGCTGCTGGGAGGTGAGCGAGGAGAGCGGAGCTTCCAAGGCAGAGAGCCCTGAGAGCCCGCGCTTGCTCCCGCACCTTTTCCTGAGCACCGTAGGGAGCCGCCTGCCACGTGTCCGGCCCGGACTGCTGCGGAAGGACGCTGGAGTAGGAGATGGATGGTCCCACCCGGGGATGACCTCGGCGGAGGAGGTCAAAGTAGAATCGCCTTGGGCGGGAGGAAACCAAAGCAGAATCTGTGTCCAAGGATGGACGGACAGTGGAGGGCGACCCCCGCAAGCTGCGTCGACTGGTTCCTGTCCTGGGCTCCGTGTGCAACTAGATCTGCGGGGTCCTCAGGCCTGAGCAGGGGCGTGCGGGCCGAGGCCAGCCCAGAACCAGGGACCGGGCGGGGCGGGGGCTGGGGCCTGCACACTCACCTGTATCGTGGGGGGCGAAACGTCATTCTTCAGGTGACTGATCGGTCTCTTACCCCCAGAGGAAATGCAGGTAGCTGTTGTTTTCCCTCCTCGAGAAACTCCCGGGGTGGGAAGTTGCGGGGGTGGGGTGGGGGGTGGGAGAGGATACTCTGCTTCTCTGCATACCTGGAGGGTCGCGGTGGCGGGAGGGGGGATGTAGAAACAATCTGGTCGCTTTAAAAAAAAAAAGTTTGCTTAAAATTTAATTTAAATTTAAAATTTTCGTTAGAATAGATGCCATCACGGTTAATTAAGGAAAGTCTCCAATGGCTCAGGACGGTTCACCATTTAAAAACCGAGTTGGGGACATGGAGCCATTAACCATTTATATATCGGGAAAACCAAAAATTCAATCCCGAAATAATTTGGCTTAAAATATTAACGTTTAAAAAAAAACAAAACACTTTGTATCTTGAAGGGTGCATTTATTCACACCTCATGTTTTAGAGTTTGAGACTCGCGCTTTTGAAACTGGGTAAAAATTAGGGTTCGCTTCCGTCAGTGCTCCCTGCTGTCTCTTCCTTGGATCTGAGCTCTCAATGCTTCCAACATCTCCCGGGTCCCCCGAGTCCGGTCTCTATCCCGCCAGCCTCCCCGTAGCGCCCTTTCTGCCACCTGACCTAGCCTGGACAGCCTTGCCTCAATTCATTCCTAATTGTGGAGGACGGAGACTTCTCTCTGCCACCCCTCCTCTGGGGAGCCAGGCGGAGGACTGCAGAGGAGCGGGGCCTTTGCAGGTCGGAACCAGGAGCGCTCCCTGGGCTGGAGAGAGAACCGCGGGGCGCGTCTCACAATTGAAGGGCATCCCCTTTCACCTCTCTAGAAGGAGCAGAGGACCTCGCAGCTGCTGGTTTACCAGCTGAAGAGGCACAAATGCCCTCTCTGACCTCCCTGCAGTTCCTGTGAAGTCTCTTCTTGGAGCCAACGAATTCTTACCGCCCCTCCCCAGCGCCCCAACGTTACTGAAACCTTAAATGATGCCCGCAGAGAAGACCCTGCAGGGAGAGCCGGGCCACCCGGGCTGGGTAAGGTCTCCCGGAATCCTCGAAAGCAACTCACACCGGAAGGACCAAGAGGCTGGGCGCGATCCACGCGGATGGCGCGGGTGGGGTCGAGGAAATCAAAAGCGGGATCGGTCTCTAGGGGACAGAAGAGAAAAGCCCAAAAGAACCAAGTACGGTGCGGGGAGCAGGCAGCAGGGGGACCGGGTGGGAGTGGGAGCGAAGGCGGTGGGGCAGGGCAGCGGTTACTGGCTTCGGCCCCTGGGGCCCCTCCGCGCCCTGAGGAGTCCCCGGACTCCATGGACGTCAGGTCTGCGACGACCTGGCTGCCTTCGGAGATTCCTGGGGACAGCGACGTGCCTCGCGCATATCACCAAGGTCTGAGAGCAGAGGCGCCAACCCCGGACACACACACTCTCTGCGCAGTGCCGGGCCGGGACTCGCCCACGAGACCTTTCCTCACGCACCAACTTTCTCCGGGTGTAAGAGCCCCATCTCTCCCTTCTTTCCTCAGATCTCTAGCGCTCTATCTCTATCTCTCTCTATCTCTCTATCTCTCTCTGTCTCTCCCATTTTAGCCTGGAAAATCCTTGCTCCTCGCACTGCACAGTGTGGGGCTCCCAGCTCCCGGCCGCGCAGTGCGCGGCGCGCTGGGTCACTGCCGCGCGGCTTGGGAGCCCAGGGACACACCAGCGGCCCTGGGGCCAGCGTTCCTCGCTCGCGATTGGACTCGGGTCCCCACCCCCCGCCCCCCGCCACCGCCGCTCCCCCTCCGCGGCCCCTGCGTGGCGTCAGCACGCCCGTCGGGCGTGGGGTTTAAATGTCCACTAGCGGGAGCCCGGGCGCTTCTGTCTCGGAGCGCGGCCGGGACTAGCATTGCAGGGGCTGGAGGGGAGTGAGCGAGCGGGATCCCCAGGCGCGGAGCGCGCTGCCCCTCGGCCCGCAGCCGATGACTCGGGAGCTCGGCCCCCAGCGCCGCCCAGGCAGCTGCCCTGCGCTCCGTCGAAGCGGCGTTGATGAGCAAACACCTAGCCGTCTCCGCTGCGGGGAGCCATGAGCTGTCTGGATGTTATGTACCAAGTCTATGGTCCTCCGCAGCCTTACTTCGCAGCCGCCTACACCCCCTACCACCAGGTATGTATCTGCTCCGCGTCGGAGCTTCGGAGACCCGTGGCGCGTCCCTCGCTTACCCAGGCCCTCCTGTACTCCGAGGTCCGCGGCGCTGCCTGGATGCGGGTTTGCGCGCGCTGCCACCGGGTTGGTTGTGCAATTCGTTAACCCCGTTACCTAGCCGGTTTGCCTCTTAGAAGGCAGCTTAACCCTACTAATGCGTGCTCGGCTCTTCCCGGGAATAATCAGACGAGGCTGGCAGGGGCTGGGTTTTCTTCTTAAAGTCCATTGGACTCTAGGTTCTTCCGAGTCCGGTGCCCGTGCGGGGAGATGCGGGCAAAGTCGACGCAGAGAAAACCAAACGTTCTTAAAGATGAAACTGACAACAAAAGAAAAGTAAAGGCCAGTCTCTAAATTTTGACTGAGATGCAAAGAGCCGCGTTTTCATCCCTGCAAAGTTATCTAAGGAATATTTTCTTTTGTTTCAATTCTCCGGCAATTAGGCCAATTAATTCCACAAGCATCAAATTCGTTGCAAAGAACGCCTGGCAGAACACATTGGTTTGGTAATCTTAGTTTTGCAAAATTCTGGGGGATATTATTGGGATGTGACTGACCTGCCAGAGGCGAGCTTCATGGATAATACTTCGCCTTCCTCGATCCTAAGCAGCCCTGCCTCCAATAAACCCAATTTTAAGAGGACCACTTAACTCCGGTTCTGCAAACTGTTCAAGTTCCGTTTAATCCTGAGGATTTCTCTTTTCTCCAGGCTGCGTTTGGTCTAGCAGTTTTTCTTTCCAATTCCTCAGCTGATGTAGCAGAAACTCCTAACAGTAGGGCAGGAAAAGAACAAGCTCACAGGCACCGGAGGCAGGCCGTAGGGGTCGGGACCGGGTTCGGAGGTGAGGGCCTGAACTACTGTTTTGGGAGATTGAAAGACACCCCAAAGTCGAAGTCCATGCGTTCATCAATTTTGCTTGCAAATTCAGAACATCTACTCGGAAATTTTCTAATGAATTAAAGATAGAAGGGGAGGTGCTTTGGGCTTTTTCCCGGTTCCCTCCTCCCTTTAAAACTTTCCAACATGGAATTTGTTTAGGCTCCATGTTAATTTTAGTAATCACGAGAGCCCCTCCTTGTAAGCCAAGTGGGAAGCTGGCATTTAGGAAGTGGTGATGTTACCATTACTCCAGTGATTTAGCTTCTGCCTCTGAGATGAGCTCCATCCCAGGCGGGGGAGAGAGACGGCTTGGTTTTCTGTTTGTGTGGTTCTTTCTCCTCCGTGACCCTGGCCCACCCTATTGCATTCAGATCTCAATTCTTATATATGACCTGGCCACCCTTCAAGGCCACCTCTGCCTGCATAACGCTTGAGCACTGCATTCAGTCCCTTGCTCATTTCTAAGAAAATGTTCTTAGCGGCTACATTTGGTTTTAAAATTTTCTCTCCGACATTGCCATGACTGACTCACCCTCACAGCCAGGATCTTAAACTTCTTCCTTCTGCTCCTTTTTTACTTCTTGCTTTCTCGGTGTGTGTGGACAGTGGTGAGGGTAGAAATGCTCACAAACCTCTGGTTTTTCCTTACTTAAAAGAGTCTTTAAACAAACAAACAAAAACAAAAAACTGAGGCACACTTTCAAAAGGCTACTTTATGGGTGCCCAAACAAACGTCAGCTCGCATTATTAAAAATGAATCCCATTTCTCCAGGCATAAAATGATCCCACAATTTTACACCCCCTCCACCCCACAGGACTCTCCTTCCTAAGTGGCACTACGAAGTTTCTGGGAACAGTTCTTCCTTACATTCCCGGTTGCTTCGAATACATTTTCTTTTCCTGCTCCCTCACAAGGATGCTCAATCCTGCATCTTGTGCTTTGGTCCTGGATTCTCAGGCTCTCACTACATGTGGGTGTCCCTCACCCTTGGAGCCTGATTTTCAAAACATATCGCTCTGCCATCAAACTCAGCTCATACCCTGGCTGCTTAGGTATCAACGGGGACCTCGTGCAACTCTGCTAGACAGAGGTACAGAGGACCCGGCCTTGCTCGGCTGCAGGTTCGGAGGCTGCTGACTGTTTGGTCCAGCCTATTCCTAGTTTTCTGCCGAGAGCACAAGCGTTAGGCACAGATGCGGGGCTCTCCGTGGATACCTTGGGGATCAGGATGAGGGAGCGCAGTCTGGCCATCTCTTTTGAAACTGACATCTATTCTTTCTCTCTTTCTTTGAGCAGAAACTAGCCTACTACTCCAAAATGCAGGAAGCCCAGGAGTGCAACGCCAGCCCCAGCAGCAGCGGCAGCTCCTCGTTTTCCAGTCAAACCCCGGCCAGTATAAAAGAGGAGGAAAGCAGTCCCGAGAAAGAGCGCCCGCCAGAGGCGGAGTACATCAACTCTCGCTGCGTCCTGTTCACCTATTTCCAGGGGGACATCAGCTCCGTAGTGGACGAGCACTTCAGCAGGGCCCTGAGTCAGCCTAGCAGCTACTCTCCCAGCTGTACCAGCAGCAAAGCACCGAGGAGCTCCGGGCCCTGGAGGGGTGAGTTTGCCGCCCCGCAGGCAGGGGCGGATGGAAGGCTCTCTCCGTCTGGAATTTACCTACAGGGGCCCAAGGAGACACCTCTGAAAGAATACTAGGTGTCAGAAATGGGGTGAAGAGGGGCATTTGGGGACCTTAAGGAAAAGGAAGGCAGATCAGTGGCCTGGAGCAAAACACTAACCTTGGATTTGGGAGATCTGAGTTCACTTGTTCCTAGCAATATGACCCTGGACAAGTCTCTTAACTTCTTCGAGGTCACTCTATTTACTGGTCTCTAAAATTAGACTGCTTGCCCTCTTTATCCCCAGAGGTTGCTGTAAGAACTCAAATATAACCATGTATATATATGTACTGTGGAACTGTGAGGTTTGCAACACCCTCCCAAACAGAGGGAAAAATCTTTTACTTCCAACAATCTACAGGGCACTTTTCTAGTGTCTGAAAATATGCCCAGAGGGAAAATCCCTATACTCCACTGCAGGCAGAGCCTCCTGGATAATTTCCTCTAAAACCTACCTCTGCCTTTTGTCAGATACCAATTACTCAAGAAAACTTGAAGCATAGTGTCGGCCCCCCGCCCCCAATAAAGCAAGTAAAGTAGCAAGGAAACAAAAATGTAGGTACAGCCAAAAATCTCTAAGGATTTTCTCAAAACATGTCCTCTATTTTTCTAGCGCTTCCCACAAATCAGTTTTACGCAACCCTGGGGCAATGATTTATTGGACAATCAACAAAATCTCCCTTCTATTCTGAAGCCAAATCTCAACCTCAATCGATTAACAAAACAGGAGTGGAAATAGTTATTTGGGGAAACTTACTCATTCACCTTAGAGTTTTTGGTGTGAAATGCTGAGAAATGAGGACTTTGCTGTAAAAAAAAAAAGTATTACATGTTGGGGGAAATGATGCCACACCCCCTTTTTTATTTTGGCAGTGCACAAACCTTGCCTAGACAAGATCCAAACACATTAGTTTTGAATCCAGAAAGCTCTTTTAAGACTCCAGTTGCCTAAACATTTTTTAACAAGATTGTTCACTACTTAGAATGCATTTTTCAGAGGATTTAAAATTCTCTAGTATATAGTGAGCATGCCTTCCCCGAAGCAGGTGCTCAATAAAAGTTCCTTGAATTAAATGTCTTTTTTCCCTCCTTCCCCACTAAAGGCAACAAATTCCACTTACGTGCTGTTCTTTTGCAATATTACCAGGCACCAGGGGTCAACACTGATACTGACCAGAATAACAACTTCTGGCGATCCAGGAATTGCTGGAAATTTTAATTAAAACAACATAAAAATCCTTTCCTTTCATGTCTCTCTGTGAAAATAATACAGTTGCCCTTTTACTATGTCTACCCTTTTGCTTGAGTTCTTGGAAAAAATATTGGAAAGAAGGTTTCTAGAAAGGGGGCTAATAATAGCAAGACTTCGAAATATGCCAGTGGACTTCCAGTCTATCAGAGGCCCTAGAGGGGCACATTTTCTGGAGCAAGGGAAGCTGAAACGCAAGAGGGGGCAGTGAGATCACCAGGAGGCCAACCAAGAGTGGGAAGCGGCACCTTTAGCTTGAGGAGAGGTTGCGGGCTGGGAAAAGGAGGCCGCTGAGCCGGAGTAGGGGGACGCTCCCGGCGCCCCAACCTTAGGCGCGCGTGAGGGCGGTCTCGCCGCTTTTCCTCTCCCCGCCCATCCCCGGGTTTCCGCACTGAGGGCGGGTCTGCGAAATCCGAGGAAGCGGACCATCCCCTCCCAGGCGGTGACGGGCTCCTCTTGCTCTTTCCTCCTCTCCGCGGCCTGCAGACGGCTCCTTCCCGATGAGCCAGCGCAGCTTCCCTGCGTCCTTCTGGAACAGCGCGTACCCGGCGCCGGTGGCCGCGCCCTTGGGCAGCCCGCTGGCCGCCGCACACTCGGAGCTGCCTTTCGCCGCCGCCGACCCTTATTCGCCCGCCGCGCTGCACAGCCACCTGCACCAGGGCGCCGCCGAGCCGTGGCCCCACACGCACCCGCACCACGCTCACCCGCACCACCCCTACGCGCTGGGCGGCGCCCTCGGCGCCCAGGCCACCTCCTACCCGCGGCCTGCCGCCGTGCACGAGGTCTACGCGCCGCACTTCGACCCGCGCTACGCGCCTCTGCTGATGCCCGCCGCCGCGGGTCGCCCCGGCCGCCTCGCGCCCGCCCCGCAGCCCGCGCCCCGCAGCCCGCCCTGCGAGCTCTCGGCCAAGGGCGAGCCTGCCGGCGGCGCGTGGGCCGCGCCCGGGGGCCCCTTCACAAGTCCCGCAGGGGACGTGGCCCCGGGCCTGGGCCTCAGCGTGGACTCAGGTAAGCGAAGGAGGGAGCCCGTCGCCTCGGGGATCCCCCTGCCCTATACCCGACCCTCTTAGTTCTCTTTTGAGACCCTCGCGACTCTGTGGCCCGAGGGTCCGCATGGCGGGATTGTGTTTCAGCAAGTAGATGAGTTGTGCCATGGGTGTGGGCAGGGTAAGAAAGTAAGACCCTGACAGGCCTGTTATATATTGTGGAGGATTTATTTTATTTTTATTTTTTATTAAATCTGGGAAAAGGTTCTAGCTCTGCGCTGTTCAGTACTGTAGCCACTAGCCACATGTGGCTATTGAGCACTTGAAATGTGACTAGATCGAATTGAGATGTGCTGTATAAGTTTATAATACACACTGATTTAAAACACTTGGTACAAAAAAGAATGCAGATTTTTATCTCATTCACATTTTTATATTGACTGCATGTTGAAATATATTCAGTTTATAGAATATCTGATATATTGGATATATTGGGTTAAATAAAAATGTTATTAAAATTGATTTCACCTGTTTCTTCTATTTTGTTTCAATGTCGCTGCTAGAAAAATTAAATATACTTGTGGCTCCCATTGTATTTCTATAGGACAGCGCTGATCTAGAGTACCTGCTGAGAGTGTAGTTTAATATCCTCTGCAGCTTGGGGGGTCTTATCTCCTAGTAACAAGGAAAATGTGACTCTTATGTCAGCTTAATTGCCAAATTATGGCGGTCTCTTAAAAATGTAAGACTTAACTAAGAATATAATTTTAATCATGATGTTAAGTCTCTGACTTAAAGAGTTGAATTTGAAAAGTGCCTTCAAAGAAGGGTTGCTGGTTTGCTTCCTTTATTTATTTTTAGTGCAAATGAAAAAAACAAACAATAAATGGAATCATTGGCTTGTAGTCTTGCCCACTCCTCCCTTCTTTCAGATGAAGAGTTGGAATTTCCATCTGCTTGCTTTTACTTTCATTCACCCCCTTTAGAAAAATTCTGTGGCTTTCACAATAAAACAGTGGTGTGTGTCTTTCTCTTTCCTTAAATATCTTGTGCCTTCCCTCCCCCACCTCTACTGTCTCCCTCTTTCTTTTCTCCCCTCTCCCACCCCCCATTTTATTTTCTCTGTTTTCAGGTTTGCAGCCTCAGGACAAAAGCAAGGATCTGTACTGGTTTTAGACAGCCCACCTTCTCCCCTGTAGGTCTCTGCATAGTGTGATTGGGGACGCTCAGAGCTGAAATCGAGTTGGTTTGTAACAGCTTCTGATCTTGGTTTGCAGCTCGTCGTTACTCCCTCTGTGGCGCGTCCCTCCTGAGCTGATCTGCTGACCCAGGGTTTCCCCTTCCCCTGCCCTTCTGACCAGCCATGGAGGCTTAGCATCTGTGTCTCTCACTTCATGGACGAGGACATGGGGGAAAGGCGGGGACTTCAGACTTCTCCGTGTATCGGGAAAACCAAAAACACATCTACAGATCTGTCGCCTAGTGCCGAAAGGGCCGATCCAAAAACTCTGAATTACGTTTAACGACTCTTGGACAAATCACTGGAAATATCTGTGGTGAGATCCTTTAGTCAGGTGATATGGTAAGCTTTCCTGGAAAGGGGGAAAGAAAAAAAATGACTTTTTGGTGTGAATATTTTTTATGCTGATGTGAATTATTTCATTAAGTAGTGTGATAATAGCACTACTGATGGCAGTAGCCTCAGACTTAAATGTATTTGTATTTGCATCCAAGACTGTGGTGGAGAAGCAAAAAGAAGCCAATTCCTTCTTCCTCTCCACAGAGCCTCCAGCTCTCCTCCTGCCCGCTCCCTCCCAGTGACACACACTCCAGACCCAATGACACACTTTTCCCTGTGGACTGTGAACATGGAAGCCTCAGCCTGAATGTGAGTGGCAAGTGGCTTATCTGGAGCCACCTGCCCAAGTCTTACTGAAATGCAGCTGTTGTAGGACAACTGTTTAAAACTCCAGAAATACATCGACCAAGGTGGCACTTCCCAGTGTTTGGCCCAACAATTGCAATTGAACTGGATATATTTTAAAAATATATATCATATTTTTTACAAGGAACATTTTGTGATGAAAGAAGAAACGCTTCACGGCATTCTCTCGCACAAATTCTGTCCCTCCTCGCTATCCACCTCTGGATGAAAAAAGCAACAAGAAACCCCAAATGTATTCATGGAGAACTAGGACTCGCCACAAGGAAAGGAAATGCCCATGGAGTCTCCAATACCTCGGATATTTTTGTCAGTCTTTATGCTTGTGATTTGTGCTAGGACAGGGGAAGGGGCCTGTATGCGAATGAAGCTGAAGGTGATGAGGCAGAAGAAACAAACATTAAAGATGTCTGTTTACTACAAGTTCGCTGTGTTCTTTCATAAAAAGAAAATAAATGTCTAAGTTTTTCTCTAATAGAATAAAATGATTTATGGTAGCATAATCTGATGTCAGTAGGTAATATTACTGTATATCTATATATAGAGCTTTGATTTTTCCAAAATGTTTGCTGTGCTATGAGATCTGTTAACCCCTTTTTACCTCTCGTCAGCTCCAGAGATGAGGGGTTAGGCGTCACTCCTCTGTTTTACAGATGAGAAAATCATGGCCCAGAGAAGCCAAAGGCTTGCCTGTTAGCATTCAGCAACTTAGAAGCCGAGACCATACAGAAAACTTTACCTGTGGGCCATTCAGTCAGACATGGATTATTCTGCAAAAGGGATTTATTGTTATTTCTTGAATTCTAGGCTTGTAAGACAAAGTGAAGTCATCCATTAGAGTGTTTTTGCAATATCTATTATTTTATATTGTAATAAGCTATGCTAAGAAACCTTCCACTAGGCAAAGAAAAGAGATTATTATTAAGAAATTGATAGGCTATCTCTTTATTTTTTACCATATTTTAAAATATTATTTCACTAAAGTGCCCAGGAGATTTTTGTTTTGTTCAAATTGCCCTTGAACATTGTTGATGCATAAAAATATTCATTCAAATCTTGACCTTCATTATAACATGAGAGGCAAATATAATTTATCGTGGATAATAGTCTCAAGAGTCGGGAGACAGTTAAGGGAACTTACTCAGAGCATGAGCTTAGTAGAGTCACCCGTTCCCTCTTTCTTTCATTTCGGTATCTTCGAAGTAGATGTGATCATTACAAGAGTGATACTGTCGTTTTTGCTCGGATGGAAGGTATCCTATGATTATGCTGCGCCAGGTGTGATAATAATGATGAACGTGATCTGAGAGCTTTATATAGGCTAACTCATTTATGCCTCGTGACAATTCTGCAGGGTATTGATTATTGTGATCCCCTTCTTACCTATGAGAAAACTGAGGCACACGGAGGGGAAATAATTTGTCCAGTCACATAACTTGTAAGCGGTAGAGACAGGATGCAAACGCAGGCTTCCTGGGTGCAGGGACTGCATCCTCATCCACGGCAGTAACTTCTGGTCTGGCTCTGGTTTGTCTTTGGACTGCTTATCTTTGGACTTATTTGCTCCTCCACAATTGATGGCTAAGGAGCAGAAAAGAGATAGGGCAGCAAAGGCTGATGCTTTGGAGAACTTCCAGAATCCCAGGTCTCGAAGGAACTCTTAGGGGACGTTGTCCAAACGTCATTATCAAATGGCATTACCTGGAGACCTTTCAGCCAGATACAGATTTATATTTTGCTCCAGGAAGAATATTACTTCTCTTATTAATTAATTCCAATATTTGACAGCCTTCATTGCTCTGAAGCTCCTCATACCCAACCTAACCAAGTCGTGTAAGACTTAGCCTGAGGCGTGGACATTGAAGCAATAACTAAAATTAACTTTGGACTTCTCTGTGGGTTTTTTTAATCCATGTTCCACTGGCACGAATCACTGGTATATACAAGAATAAATAAAATGCAGTAAGTTCCCAGGGAGCTGTTCAGAACTTACCACTGAACATGAAATTGAAGAGGAAAGCAGAGCTAGAGCGTTCTGAGCTAGACATCTTCCCCATTCCCCACCAGAAGAGGCTTTTTACAAGATTTATGATCAGAACCCATGGGAAGCGCTTCCCGGCCATGAGGTTCTGATTACTGAAGCCTCTCTCCTGAGCTGCATCTGTCCTGGATATCAGGTTGCTGGTAAGGAGACTCATTCACTGGAACTGGCCTTTGGGGCAGTCCTGAACAGACCGTCCAGGCGGATGAGCCGGGCTTCAGCATCTTGGCTCGTGATAATACACAGACAGAGCATCTCCCTCCATTTTATACCTTCCCAAAGTAGAAATGCAAGATAACCTGGAACTCTAGTGATTGGATTCTGTGTGCAAGAGCATCCAAGAGAACTTTGGTGAATTGATAGCCCTAACTGACATTCTTTAGGTACACCAAGTCATGCAAAAGAAGAACTCCCATGCTTACCTTGCTAATATTAGTGAAGCCATGCAGATTAGAGAAGGCCCTAGTAATGAAAAAAATGACATTCAAGAACACGAGCGATGACCTGGGAAAAGGCAAGTGTGATGTTTTTACAGATATTCTATGTGGTTGAGGTCTTTGAGAGAATGACTAGATCCCCTTCTACTCATACCCCTTGGCACTGGTGTCCTCACCCATAGCTTTCCTTTTGCTCTTGGCCTAGGCTGAGAGAGAGGTGATGAAAAGGGGAGAGACTGCTCTCCGCCAACGAGTAATCCTTTTGCCCTCTGGCTGAGAACCCCGTCACCCAGCTGCAGGGAATTCTATCTGTTCTGCTCCTTTGGTTTAAAACAAGTTGCCATCCCTTCTCATTTCCCCCTTTGAAGTTCTGTTTCAATGTGTGGCAAATTCTAGCAATGATTTAAGATTGATTGGGGCCTGGATAGGAAGGAGGGCAAAAGTGATGGGTTTTGGGATTCAGACTCCCTGACTGGGAGCTGCTCTTGCCGCTCTTTCTGGGTAATACTGCATTCTCTGCACACTTTTGCATCTAGGGGAACAATTCTTAGGGTAACTTTAACCTCCGTTTTGCTTAGAATCACAAACCCTGCGTTGATGTGTGTGCATCCTTACATATTCTATCAAAATAAAGAAGCTCTTTTGTTAAGCACTTAATGGTTGGCCACTTTGGAGGTGTAGGAGATAAAAAAATAAAATTTAGAAAAACTGTTTCCCATATAAGTGTCATTTCCATAAATTGCCTTTGTTAATGCAATTCATTAGGATGCTTTCAAAGTATGGAAGAATGATTGAAAGATATTTGAAATCACTTAAAAAATAAATGAAACAGGAAAACAAGATTCCTTTATAAGATTGCTTTAACAGTTTTTTGACAATTTGCATGTAAATAATTCACAGTTTGCTTGTACTTCTCAAGGTCTTTGCGTTCTTCCTTGCTAGATTTTTAGGGTTTGTGATAGATTTCTAAAATGTGGAGTAAAGGAAAAAATGTCCTAAAGACAGCATCACTATCACAGTTGCAGTTTATATGTTTCCAAAGTTTTGACATTTACACAAGGAACAGGGTTATACAACTATAAAAATTGCACAAGGGCTCTATCTCATCTCCCGTAAATAAACTCTAATGATACAAATAAATTATACACACAATACAAACGATCCACAAATATGTCATACACACGCACACAGACACACACACACACACACACACACACACACACAGAGGCAGGCCTAAAGAGAAATCAGAGACACCGGCCCTCCGTCAGGCACAGACACAAATGATTTTTCTCCTTTGACAGACCAACTGTCCTGCTGTTGCCTTGTATTTAACTCCAGCCCCAGAGCGCTGGATCAGGAAAGAGATACTTGATAGCTGCTGTTTCCCCGGTTGAAATATTTGTGAAGTTAACGCATAATCTGAAAGCAGAAGCTAATAAATTATAGGGTGCTAATTGGAGCTAGAGTGGAGTTGTCAATCATAGTCTCCTAAATACAGAGGGACCCTCATAACCTAAAAAGGCAAGGCAGCCTCCAAGAACAGCTCGCAGTTGTTTCGAGCCCTGACCTCTACTTCAGCAAACAGGCAAAGGGCGACCACTGAGAGGTAGAGGTGATTCTGCTACTGCAAGCTCGCTTCAGGAAGATACCCAAATCTGTTGGGGGAAAACGAGTAGAATACTTTGCTGGAGAGTTCATGTTTAACCTTTAGAGAAATATATTCATTTAATTGCCTAAAATAATTATTACACATTAGTAAAACATTTTACCTTTCATTTGGAATTTTTCACTTAAAAAAAAAAGTTTAGCCCAATAAGAGAAAACTCTAAAGTTCTCCACAATATGGTGTCATGTCGTCCCAAATTATGGTATTTCTTATGAGTTTTCCAATGTGCTCTTACGGAATTAAGGTCCTCTTTAAAAAAATTAAGACATGCAGCTCTCCTCTGCCTTACTGGATTTGCATTTGTTTCAGCTAGAAAAATAGCAGCAGCATATTTCCTGTTCCTTAACTTTGTTCTTAAGACTATGAGGCTCTCTAGGCTTTGCTTCTCTCCACAAGGCCAGCTGTAGACTATCAGGCAAATGACTTGTCTCTTTCCCAGGGCCTTCTCTCCTTCCTCACACCAAGCTCTCTTACTTCCCAGGGCTCCAGCTCAAGACTCCAACGTCAACAAACTGCTCCCTCTGTCCTTTGCCTTACCTTTTATATTTGATTCCCGCCCCACCAAGGGGTGGGGCTCAACACAGTACTGACGTGGCCCAGTTAACACCCTAATCATAACTTAATCATGCCCAGATTAGCAGACCAGTTTACAAGCATGATCCAGTATCTATTTCTGGAATTCATAATTACATCAAACTTCCAAAAGGCTACACCTAGTAAGCTTTACTTCTGTTTCTCTCCCAATGTTTTTAAATGGCTAAAGGGATTTTGTTCAAACTCTCCTCCTCTGTTATCATTTCCATTTCTTATAAAAAATGCATAAATGAATAAATATACAAATATCATTTCATATAAGAAATTTAGGTTAAAAGCCAGCTAAACCTTGGACAATAAAACTAAAGAATTAACATTTTTAAATTCCTGATCAATATTAATTTCCTGATCAATAGATTCTAATGATCTAGTTTCTGATTAGAAATTTTTCGAATCAACGGTTATATTTGAAGTGCATAGCTGAGTCTCTAAGTGTACTTGCAACTAGGAAAATACTACACTTACCCTTGTTATTTGGAAGCTTCGTGATTTTTATTGGTGTGATCACCATCAACCTCCTGCTCCTCCTCCATTTTTGCCTTCCTCCATCTGGAGATGTTAAGCCTTGGCTGCCCATCTATTTTGCCCTAGGGACAACATGCTTTATTAACCATCTCCTCAACTCTGTATGGTCAATCCCTTTTGGCTGCCTCTCTTATCATCATGGTCATTTTGGCCCACTGCTTCTCATGGTCAAGTGCAGCCTCTGGCCTCTACTGTTTCAGGGCTCCATCATGCCCATGGATGTTAAGGAACCAGCTCTGTGAGAGCCTCTTCTACCATCAGCCCATTACCAACTTTCATTCTCATTATCTCTCTGCAGGTAATCAGTACAATTTAGTGACAACCGGTCAACTCCACTGTTGGCATTATTCCTTCCATATCTTTCAAATACCTGAATGCATTGGCAAGAGTGTTTTCTTCCACCAGAACATTTTCCTCAGTCAACACTGCTGAAATAGTCATGATTTGGGCTGCCATCCTGTGTCTGGGAGTATCTGTGACCCATATTTCACTAAGAATTGGGTCTTCTTAGCCAATTGGGTGGTGAGCGGTCTAGGCTTAAAGCCCCATCTTGCTACCCATTTTCTTGGACCACTCCTGGCACTATTTGTATTATTTAAGGGCCTCCAAAAAACAAACACCAAGATGGATTATTAGATGTGCAAGAGATTTATTGGGGGGAAGCTGGTGTGGCTCAGTGGATAGAGCCCCCGTTTACCATATGGGAGGCCCGGGTTCGCGTCCCGAGGCCTCCTTGTGAGGGCACGCTGGCCTGAGCGGTGCGGTGGGCTGATGCAGCAACCTCAGGGCAGGAAGCGGGTGTGGCGCAATGGATAGAGCACCCGTTTACCATATGAGAGGCCCCGGGTTCGCTTCCCGGCGCCTCCTTGTGAGGGCAGGCCGGCTCCCGTGGGCTGATGCGGCAAGACCTCACAGCAAGGGGGAGATAAGCAGACACAGAGAAGACACGCAGCGAATGGACACAGCAGCACAAGCAGCAAGGGGTGGGGATAAATAAAATAAAATAAATAAATCTTTAAAAAATAAAAAAAAGAGATTTATTGGGGAAAATGATGGAGATGGATAAATGGGGAGGGAACAGAGGTAGGCAAGGAGAGTCTTCAGGCTTCTGCAAAGCAGGTCTGAGCCCCGCAAAAGGAAAGAAGGAAAGAAGGAATGGATAGAAAAGCCTCAGATTACAGTGCAGTTCTGAGAAAGTCTTAGCCAGACTGATGGGGAGTCTCCATGCCAAAATTGCCTATTAGAGAAACTCCTTGTAAGATAGTAATGGCCCATTTCTAGCAGTTCTCTGTGCTCAGCCATTGGCTGGGAACAGGTCAGGGGAAGTGTAGCCTGGCATGGATGCATTTGAAGATACGGCAGCTGGAGGTTGTCAATTAACTCTGCTTCTCATAGCAAATACTCTTGCAGGAGATCTGAGCAGTGCCCTTCCATGGCCACCATAGTTGACCATATAATTTATAGTCTGAACAGGATCACTTTTGAGGATAAAAAGGGACCCTGGTAGTAATTAATCCAGGACAAAGGCATAAACTGGGTCTATCCAGGCAAACTAGGATATATGGTTACTGCACCTGACAATAGCATTTGACCTTGTTCATAATTCCCTCCTTCTCAAAACCCTTTGTTTGCTTGGAGTGCAGGAGTCCACTGTCTTGATTTTCCTACTACTTTTCTGACCCTTCCTTCTCAGTCTTCTTTAGTAGTTGCTCTTCAGCTCCCTAACCTCTACATACTAGAGTGATTCTAGCCACACTCCTTGAACTTTCTCTCTTATTAATACACATCCCTGGTTTTGCTTAACCAATCTCAAGGCTAGTCTCAGCCTCATCTAAAGACTGATGATTCTCCAGCCTGAACCTCTCTAAGGGATTCTCTCCAATGGCATACTCAGCATCTCCCCTTAGATCCCCAATAATCATCTCAAACTGTACCTCTGATTGTCACCCTGCCCCTCCAAATGAATCCCCCCACCCCCCACCCGCCACAGTCTTCTAAATCTCAGTAAATGGCAACTTCCAATCTTCCTAATGTTCGGGTCAAAAATCTTAACCCTTCTTTCTCTCATACCCCATATCCAATCCATCAGCACAAACATTCAAAAGAAACACAGTATCAACCACTTTTCATTACCTTCTCTGATACCAGCCTGGTCCAAGTCATCATCGTCTCTTACCTGGTTAATTGCAATAACCACCTGCTTCTGTGCTTACCCCTGTCCCCGGCTTTTCTCCACACAACATCCAAAATGATCCTTTTAAAACCCAAGTCAAATCACATCTCTCCTATGTTTAAACTCTCCAGTGTCCTCCCATCCCACTCAGAGACAATGGCCTGCAATGGCCTTCATGATCTGCCTTGTACCACTCTTTCCCCTGCCACTCCAGCCACCCTGACCTGTGTGTTGGTCCTTAGGCATGCCAAACCTGCCTCCATCACAGGGAGGAGTTTTGCACTTGCTTTCCCCCCTGCTACACACCCATATGGCTTACTCATTTCTTTGTGCTACTATTTACTAAATAATACATTTTAACAAGTGCCATTTTTAGACAGTGCCAGTTTTTTTTCCCTCTTGATAACAAAATCTAATTTCTCCAGAATTAATTTAGGTAGTGTTTGATATTGCCACCCAAATGTATTTTATCAGTTATTTTGATCTATAACAACTTTTATGTATGAGATTTTAGCCAGTCTTTTTATTTTGCATTAAATGTTCTACCAGTATTAATCATTATTAATCATTATGAATTATTCAAAAAACTGCTATTTTGCCTTTACTTCTTAGCATAAACATGGCAATTTTATGGACTTTCCTTCACATATTCTATAAATTCTCTGTTGTCTAAGTTGTAATGCAAATCTACTTTTTCTCTATGCCTCTGATCCCTTTGCATATTCCGAAATAAAGGTTCGTGACACTGGCAGAGCAAAGAACTTGGTTACAAGCAATAGAAACTGACTCTTTTGGGTTTAACAGAAAAGCTTTTATTAACAGAGTATGGAGGTAACTCACAGACTCCCTGGGAGGGCTTGAGAACCAGACTCAGGCCACGGAGCTGGGACTGGGCATAATGTCTAGAAGCAAACAGCAGAACTGGCCACTCTGGCTCCTCCAGCTCCCACCAGGCTCCAGGCTCCAGACTCGCACTGCCAACTCTTCGGGTGCTGGACGCTGGATGTCACCTCCAACACCCCTGCAGGACCCAGACCTCTGCAGGAGCCAGACTCCGGCAGGTGCCGTTATCACCAAAAAACACTTGCCCTGGGCCTGCTTCTTTGCACCCCTAGAGCATGCGCAAAGCCTGGGCGGGCGTGTCTGAGTGATCGCATGCCTGTCCCTTGGCTGCAAGAGGTCCTGGGGACAGAAAATGGAATCTGGTTCCCACCCAGACTTGAAAGGTGAAGGGATTCACCAGTACAGGAAGGGGGTTCGTATGATGGGCTATCAAAAAGAATGATGAGTGCCCACTAGACAGTCACGAGATCAGGGAGGAAATACCCTGCCTTGTTCCGGGGAGCAGCAGAGTGGCCATGATGCTGGGTCTTTATCGGAGGCTGTTCACCGCCGAACCAATGCACTGACTTCCCTCTGGGCCTCACAGCCAAGTGTCTGTGCAGGTTCTCAGGCAGTAGGCAACTTAAAAGATTAACTCAGTTATGCAAGGTGGAAGCTGATACGTGATAGTGATCCTCTTCCACAGAAGTGTTTAGCAAATGTTACTATCAAAATGTTCTTGGGGAGCAGGTGTAGCTCAGTGGTTGAGCTCCTTCTTCCCGGTACCTCTTAAAAAAACTGTTCTTCCCTATATCTCCCCAACATCCTGTAGGCTGCACCCGAGTAACACACAGAATGCTTCGCTAGTGTTCTTGTAGGAGCAGCTATGGCTTTAGGATTTAAATGGATGACTGCAACAAAATTATTGGTTTCAAATCAAAGTGTGTGAAGATTTAAAAATATATATATTTCTCATTATTTTGTGTGTTTACTAAAAATCACATAGCTTGAATTAATATTATATAATTGCTTATGATTAATTATAATGACAATTTGATACTAAATGTAATATTAAGTATTTTATCGATCAGATCGATAAGGCAAATAAAAATAATGTTGCACACTGGTTCATTTCCATAATAGCACACAAGTGACAGAGCTATTTTTGTGCAACCCAAAGATCATGCAGTGCTAAACTTTAGGACTTAGAGGTCATCGTGGTCCTGTTTTCAATGTAACTGAAGCTGCTGTTCCAAGCCTCCAAAATACAAACTATTTTACAGTAGTGATTAAAGATAATAGTTTATTGTAGTAAGAGCTTTCCATATAGTGTCATAGGTGCTGGTTTCTT
This sequence comes from Cabassous unicinctus, assembly GCA_029593785.1. Classification (NCBI taxonomy): domain Eukaryota; kingdom Metazoa; phylum Chordata; class Mammalia; order Cingulata; family Chlamyphoridae; genus Cabassous; species Cabassous unicinctus. Next base: position 22,774 of record JAQZBX010002913.1, read on the forward strand.
CTGTATGTGTAGCTTATAGTCATTTCCTCTGTCCACTTTGAAAGCCGGGCCCCCGAGTGTGTTTCTCATTCCCTTCCTTCAGGTCCCTAACCAAGAGGCTTTTGTTACAGCCCAGACTGAAAGGTGGGCAGTGGCCTAAGGGACCTCAGGGTAGAGGAAGCAGTGTTTCCCTTCCAGACCCTGGAGCCTCCCTGGCTTTCCTAATGAAATTGGGACGGGGATTGTCACAGCTGAAACCAAATGCCCTCAGAACCAAGATTAGAATCCAGGAACTTTCTGGTGTTAATTCAGAGTTGAAGACCCCCACATCATCTCTCATTCTACCAGGGCTGTCTTTCAGTGACTGTTTATTGGAAGGTTTATCTCAACTCTGTATTTCCCAAACAGAGCCTTTAGTCGGACCCATCTCCATCGCCCCTGTGAGTCAGACACGCATAGTTCAGGCCTTCAGGCTTGCCAGGAGGGCAGGGAGCCACTTGTTTTTCTTGGCAGATATCTTTGTCTGCATGTGGTTCCTTCTCTTCTTTCCTCAGACCACAAGATTCAGATTCCGTGGAGCCTAGAGGACCCTCTGAACTTTGTTCACCTTGGCTGCATTCTGTAGCTAGTACCATATAGTTTAAACCTTCTTGATTCTTGGTTTCCACTAAAGCAATTGACGTAACATCATCTGAATTCAAACAAATCACATTGTCATCTTCATCTGTGAAAAAAATGAAAAGTTATTCTAACATCTATTAGATTTCCTTTATTTGTAACATACGGGCTACATGAGAATTCATAACAGCACCGACACAGCACCTTACATGTGTTCAAAAACTGTTTAGGAGAACCCTTGATATGCTCCGGGCTGGGAATACAGAGATAAATAAGACGTGCTCCCTGTCCTTGAGGCTGTTCCAGCATCATAGGGGAGCAGACATGTAAGCAAATACATCTCACTAGAGGACCATGTTGGACGGTGGGAGCCCGGAGGTGACTGAATCTGCCTTAACAGGTGGACTAGGCAGTGGTCTCTGTGACAGGAATTAAGTGGCCCCAGAATGGCCCTTGTTGTCTGAAATACTTGCCCCTTCATCCTGCCACACCAGCTGACATATCTGCCTTTAAAGGTATATTGCCTTAGATTGAGTAACATATTCACCTACCGGCATAATATGTATTGAATGCCTATTACACGCCTGGCCCTGGTCTGAGCACTGATGATAAGCGGTGAACAGAACAAAGGTGTCGCTCTTTAGAGTTGACATTTTAATGCAGGGGTGGGGAGGACAGACTATAGATTAATAACCAACTAAATATATATCGGGCGGTGATAAGCACTGTGAAGGAAGACTTGGCAGAGGAAGGCGCAACAGCATCATGGCGGTGGTGGAGAGGGCCTGCCATTTTAGATGGAGTGAGCAGAGGTGGACTCTGTCACAGGGGAAGTTCAAGCAGAGACCTGAATGAAGTGAGGGAATTCTCCGGGTGGATATCTGGGGAAGAACATTCCAGGGAGAGAAAACAGCTGTCCTGCTCTGACAGAGAGGATGTGGAACCACTAACAGCTTATTGGCAATTAATTTAGTAAAACTAGTGTGCATACCGCCTCGAAAGGCTTATGCCACACGGACATAGGCCTGGCAAGTTTTGATGGCAGGTTGAAGGAGAAGGAAATTGACATGAAATATAATAATAATTGCAATGATTATGTTGTTGTTAACACTTATAGAGCACTTACCGTGTACCGGGAATGATTCTAAGCTCATTCTTCACCTATTTACTGATGAGGATATTGAGGCACAGAGGAGTTAAGTAATTTGCTCAAGGTCACACAGCTGGAATTTGGACACAGACTATCTGCTCAAGTCTGTGTTCTCATATTCACCCTCCTATTGGAGGGACAGAGTTAAGGTGCTCTTGAGGAGGAGCCACTAGGGCTGTAAGCTCTACAGGAGTCCTTGGGAAGCACAAAGACTGGATTCCTCTGTGGGGTGGGGTGGGGGCGGCTTCGGGACTGCGAGCAGCTAGACAGTAATTGGCCTTCTTCACATGCTCATAGGGTTTTGCCTTTGTCTACTAAAAGGCTGATCTTTTTACATAGGGCAGTATGAGAATTCTTGTTGAAACAGAATAGCAGAGCTTGCAAAACATTTGAGAAAATTCAACAGAATCAAAAGAATAAATAAGTTTTAACAAATGTACCTGGTGTCAATGCTTTGCAAACGTTGGCTGTTACTATCTGGATGAAAAATCAATGACTAAACATATTACTGTCCTTTCAGAAAAGATCATCTTTTAAGATGAGAAACATTTCAGTAGAGAGATGGTGATGATGGTCCTTTCCTTTCTTCTCCTCGCCTTCCAGCAGGAGAGTATTCAAATGTGTGCCCTGAACAAGGTGAGGTACAAAGGGATTTGCACCCAGCCCTGATGGTCACCCACATTTGCTTTACGTAGAATCACCTTAAATCAGGGGTTCTTAAGTTCTTAACAAGGGGTCTGTGAGCTTGAATTGAAATTCAAAAAACAGTATTCTTAGGGGGACGTGTTGGTGCGGGTGTGATAGATTTATTAAATAATACACAGTATGGTGTGGACTTAGTAAGGGATCCGTGATTTTCACCTGACTGGCAAAGGGGTCCGTGGAACAAAAACGGTTAAGAATCCCCGACTTAAATGGAAATAACGGGGAAATGAAACAATCGCAAAGGAATAAGGGATGCACCTTCGTACCTCCCCCCTCCAATGGAATTGAATGCAACCACCTATTTCTCAAGTTCCAAACCTGAACTACAAGCTTTTTTTTATTATGAGTCTATGAACTACTGTCCCTGCTCTGTATCATTAGGTGCACATTTCTTTTTCCCACACTGCTGAAGAACAAGATGGCCCAGCTACAGGCTCTTGGGTTCTTCAGCATCATCTCATCTTCCTCTTTATTATTCCCACATCATCATCACACATTTCCAAGCACATGAGTAGTTTGATAGTATTGTAAAATTTCTTCCCCATAGAAACAACTTTATTAGATGGCACGTTTGTTTAGTGCTTTGGAATGATTCACGCGAGGACCTATAAGGAAGGATTCAACTGTTAAGAGTATTGTTTTTGTTTTTTGTTTTTTACCGGGAGGTCCCGGGGCTCAAACCCAGGTCCCTCCATATGGGAGACGGACACCCAACCATTTGAGCCACATCCATCCCCCAAGAGTATTGTTAATATGTACTAATGGGCATGGAGAAATGCATAAGAATGGTTAACATACAGTGATAGCAATAGAAAATATCAAAAGGTTTTAGGAAGAAATAAAATGTTTTTAAATAGTCCAGTGGCCCAGATTATTGAAGATATTATGATGTTCTTTAAAGGCTTAAAGAGATTAGGCTAAAGGAAAGTGAGAATTCCAACAAAATCTTAAATCTACAACATGGGTCTAGCTGCTTCATAGCCATTAAATAGCATATAGGGACACTTCCTACCAAAACACGAATTTTTTTTTTTTTTTTTTTTGCAGTTGTTGAGTTGTTTGAAAAATAATCTTCTATATAAGGAAAATAAATTCTTTTTATAAATTCTGATACTGTCAAAAAAAATCATTAGTTAACTACCTCATTGGTTCATAATACTTACAGCAATATTTAGTAATTTGACCCTGGCAAGCTTTCAGCAATTAGTACATCTTCTTGTTGCATAATGAACTTAGAGAGATTGGGGTGGGGTGGGGGCTGGTTTAGTTGTGTTTGTTTGTTTTTGCTTAAAAACTACTTAACAGAAAGTCTGCAGGCCAGACCTCAGAGCAGATGTCCCGAACAAAGACAGCAGGCACTCAGCAACCCTCTCTTTAAGAGGGAAATATTAAAATCAAGCCTTCCAAGTGAGACTGGGTATTTAAGACGAGACATATGCCAGCTGCCTGGCTATGTTTAGCACAGCAAAGGAGCATTTAGATTTGTTTCCTGTAGAACTCTGGGACTGATGAGATGATGTTTACCCAAATGTGTGGATGAAGTCACTGGGATATTTTTACTAGATCCCCAGATGGGTTACTAATCTCTCTCCATCCCCTCTCCACCCCATTAGGTCAGTAGGACCATAGGACAGGCATGGGATTATTGCTCCCTGTAATGCTAAAATCCTTTGCTTAAAAAAAAATCCTTCCAATAGCTCTCTTATCTTCTTTTATATCCCGAATAATTACAATGAAGACAGAAATCTTACTGCTTTGCTAAATATGCCCACCAGTCTGCAAAACATCAAACCATTATTAAACACAATCTCTTTTATTAGAAAAGTCATTAAATTTAATCTTGGAAAGAGATTTGAAAATCACTTTTTAAAGTTGATAATCAAGATTGTGACTGAACAAGAGTGGCAGGATGAAGAAAGAGAGTGAAAGCATAGTTTGCATGCTTGCAAAGGACAGAAATAGTGGAAAGGTCCCTTCAAGGCAAGCCTAACTATACTTCTGTCAGGGCATTGGATTGCTTGTTTCTGTCTAAATTATTGTAGTTTGATTATAGTCCTCCACCATTGTTCTGCATATATGTATCTGCTTCTCTATCTTTATGAGTATTATTCAGAATTTTAATTCACTTACCAACAACTTGGCACCTAAATAAATTGGTCATCATCAGGGAAAATTAATGCAGCATTTCTAGAAGGTCATAAGTAATAAATCCTTTCTCAATGACTAGCTGAGCAGCACACTATCCATAGGATAATTGAGGCAAGAGTGTGGGCAGGTCCTTGACCACAGCAGGGCTCAGTGACAGGTAAGAGCACTGGGATCTAGAGCACAGCTAAACTCCAGCCCCAAGTCAGCATACGGCCAAGGGTAATTTGCTTAACCTCAGTTTTCTTATCTGGAAAATGGTCGCAATAATCATACTTCATAGGGTTGTTTTAAGGATTTCGTGCGTTAACCTACATAGCACAGTAAGTGGCACTTAAAAAAGTGTTAAAAATAGAAGCTATTATTTTCAATTCTATAATTGAAAGCCATTCACACAAAAAAGTTTTGTTCTGCATATATAGCGCAGGCATTGTTTGTTGTGTATCTCAGCCTCATAGATGAGCTAAGTAATGTAAAACAGTAAAAAGATTTTCTCAAGGGTCCATGGAGACTTCTGGTGGGGCCTGAGGCAGAACTGAGCTATCAGGCTCTCTAATATCCATGATGGTCGCCTCTGTGACACATTAGAAGGAAAGGAGTCTATGAGCGAGGAGTTGAATTTTATAATTCAAGTTGATGAACTTGAAATTCTTGTATCACTCTGGAACTCTTCGTCTCTCTGCAGCATTTGCCCATTCCCTCCTTCTTGATCCTCTCTGTTGCCCTGGGTTTCCATGACAATACTTCACCATGGCTTTCCTCTTCCGGGTCTGGCCTCTCCTCTCAGTGCCCATCATGTGTCTTTGCCAACCCATCACATACTGGCTTGTGGTTCTCCTTTATTCTGTACTCTCTATTTGAAATTACCTCATCTACACTCTTGACTTCAACTGCCTGTATTTACAAGCCAGATCTTCCCACCGAGCTGCAGGCCTTGGGCTTCTGCACTTGTACATTCCACAGCCACCTCAAACCGAAGTCATGGAAAGCTGTTCCTCCTCTTATGCACTCATCTTCAAGAACAGCACTGCTTTTCACCCAATTTCCCACATCACTGGGATTCACCACTGTCTCCTCTCTCTTCCTCACCTAATGAGCCACCAAGTCCTACTGCATCTGCCTCTATCGAGAAAAAGTCCTCCTCTCTACACCTGTTACCATACCTTAGTTCAGCTTTCATTAATGTTCATTTCTTACCTTGCTTAGTGTGACCAGTTTCCCTCCAAATTCATGGCTTGCCATTGCCGGCCTGCATGCGTAATAAGCTACTTGCAGTTATGCGAACACCCCTTCTCTCTAAGTCCCTGCCTTCCTGCGTACTGCTCCTTCTATCCTGGAATGACCTGTCTCCACCTCCCTGAAGAACACAGCTTAGAAGTGCCCTCTAGCTGGTTCTTAACTCTCCCTCTACCATCTTTCCTCTGGACTTCCTCAGCATGCGGATTCCTGATGACCACATAGAATGCTTGTCTCCAGGCTTCTGGCAGAAAGCATAGCATAAAGCCATCTGTTCACCAGATCTTCAAAAATAAGCTCATTTATAAGAATAAACAAACTAGCAAAGAACTGGCCAGAGCATCTACAGCCCTCTCATTCCTCTAGATTACCTAAATTCTATCACTGATTCCAGCCAGTGGTCAGAGGCCCACATCATGTGGGTTTCCAGAGAATGGTATGAAATTAGTTCTGAAAGCCCATTGCTGTGTTCACTGCAGGGATGTTGACCAAGGGTCTTATACATCACCCAATGGTTGCCTCTATCAGATTCCAAGAGAGAATTTTCTCTTAGGTCCCACTGTCAGAATCTCCTCAGAAATGGGTCTGAGTATTGTATCTAATTATACTTAACTTCTTTTTGTTAGCTGTCAGGAAGTTGAGAGGCAGAACACAGCCTACCTTTAATAATTGTTGAATAACTCTTCTTGGCTTTATCTTACTATTGGGCCCTGTTTTCCTTAACCTTAATAAAGCAAACATACTGTTTATATATTTTTACATATAAACATGTCCAGTTAATTTAGTGGTGACATTTAATTTCTTTTTTTTTAATTTTTAAGTTGGGCCCATATATGACTACAAATGGAAAAAAGTTACTGAAAAAATGGAACATTTAAAAAGCTTAAGAAATGTTCAGACCATTGTTGCCTCTTGAGATAAACAGAAATATATCAATGTAATACTGTTAAAATCTATGTTATAAAAATGCTTCTTCAAATAGTGCCGCCCATATTTAGATGTAAGTCTCATTTTCACAGTGGGATCAGTTTTTGCAGCATCTAGGTTATTATAGAGAATTAAGAGTATCTACCAGATGTCCTCAGGAGTTATCACTACATTTTGCCTTTATGTGCTTTTATAAGCAAGCTATTTTAATCAGCCATCCTTATATGACTAAAACTTTTCTGAATATAGTAATTTCTTCAATTCAGTACTCAGATGCATCAATGCATCTGAATGCAACCAAGTTTTATTCACATTTCGTATTTTATAAAGATTGTGTAGTTTGTTCCCACTCTGAAAACGTTGACTACAGAGTGACTAGAGAAGAGAGTTGAGGATAACTTTCCCAATGGTAGGACATGACGCTTTTGGCCTGGCCATTTCATTTGCTGCATCATATAAATTTGTTTAAAATTGGCAGGAGACTGTAGGATAACATACCAAATGGAGGGTTACATGATTATAAAAGTAAATGACAAGACCTAGCAGTTCACAGAAAAATAAGCTCACTGAACAAAATATGCAGAGATACCATTTCTTGCCTATCAGATTTGCAAAAATTAAGAAAGATGATGATATCCCGTGATGCAGTGGTATATAGAAACAGAGTCCCTTGCACTTTTGGTGGCATAGCTTCTTTGGAGAGCAATTTGACAATAGCTATTATATTATAAAACATGTTGACCCTGAGATTCTTCTGGGAATATATGTCATAGCTATAACTGCAGAAGTATACAAAGATAAGTTATACAAGAGGGTCATTGTCACATTGCTTATATTAACAATAAACTAGAATCATCCCATATCTCCATTAAGAGAGATTGGTTAAATAAATTATGGTGTTTCCATATGATGAATTATTATGAAACCCTTAGAAATAATGGGGTAATCTATATATGAAAATGTCCATAGTATAAGGAAAAGAATTCCTTTAAAAATATAATACTTTTACTATATATGTATGTGTGTGTGTATATATAATTTGTTGGTACATATACAAACATAAAAAAATGAACATTTCTGTAAGTGGTTATATATGCATATAAAATACCCAGCAGTATTTAACTAAATTGTTAACTCTGACTAGCACTGGAGAATTAGATAGGGAGGAAGAGGAAAACTTTTACATTCTATTCTACTCAGATACATTTTATATATTTTTATGATAAATGTGAGTTACTTTTATAATAAAGATCTTTAAAATGTAGACACAGAAAATAATACAGCAAATGCAGTTATTGAAACCAATTACTAGAAAAGCTAGAGGGACAAACAGAGCCCCTTTTATGGTTCATGTGACATAACCTGAAATCCTTTTATTAAACCTTAAAAAAATAATGATTATGCATAATTTTATAAGGTCTCCAAAAAATCATTTCATGATTGAATCTGATTATCAGTCAAGTGTTGCTTTTCAAAGATACTAGCAGGGATTTAGTAAGAAAAGCATGTTTTCAATCCCAGGTAAACAAAACTGTGCTCTGCTTGCCCCTTCAGATGATTTAATTCAACCCAGTTATTGCTGTTTATCTATTTTAGGAACAAAAGGTTTCATTTTACATCTTGGCACTCCATCCTGGACAGTGGTTCTTCTAAAGTTTCCATACATGTGGTTAAGACAAATAAGAGCCAGGCCAGGCAGGAGCAGATTCACACGGCTTGAGCAGAAGAGTTGTATTCAACAATGGACTGGCCACCCACTTTTTTATGGCTAGAAATATCATCCTATGACAAGGACAACTTTTAAAGTCACCAGTAAAAGCAGAGCTCACTATTAAACTTTACCTACAAAATTAAATCATTTCCCAAGGTAAAGACATGTTCTTGCCTCTTCTTTCTCTTTAAAGCAGCCAAGTGGAACACATTCAATTCAGGAGCCTAATACAATGCTTCACTCAAAAGTCAATAACTGTTAAATTTTAAAAAAAAAATTTTTTTTCCAAATTTCTTTCAGGGATTTTTAAATGTTTAGAAAGTACATGTTTAGAAAAGAGAAGGACTTAAGAATAACCAGAATGACTGAAGGATATGTTTTTCCTTATCCTTTGTGATCTTCAGAGAGGGAAGTATATTGTATAGAACCCTCCAGAAGGATGGGGTTGCTGCAAAGGTTATAACTCCAAAATGATGGGCTGTTGTTACTCTTACAATCAGTTTACTCACACAGTGAGAAGGTAGGTGGAGCCCAATGTGTGCCTATTCAACAAGGCTTATTTTGATGAAGGATATAGTGGATGTCTGAAGTAAGACCAGCCCTTTCCAGTCTGTCATTGAACTGTTTATGTTAAAGGAATCACATACTCAGTCTTCTCTACAGTCAAACCCTGGCCCCAAAGTTAGCCATAATAGGCAGTCAGACACACAGCAAACAAAAAAAAGTAGGCATTCCTCCTTGGGCGGCTTCTTTTTCCCTGTCGTTGGTCAAATGCAGCACTGAAGGTGAGGACCCACCATGGGCAACTGCAGAGAGCTGACTCCAAGACACTTGTGTTGGTTTGAGTCTTTTGTGGACGCTGGAAAATTATGTTCTTAAATTGGTCCATTCCTGTGGGTGTGGGACCCTTTTAATTGGATTGGATTCAGTTGGGGGAGCTTTGATTGGATTACTTCAGTGAGGCATGACCCAGGGTGGGTCTTGGTCCTCTTGCTGGAGTCCTTTATAATTGGAGGACTAAAAACAGAGACACACAGAGAAAAGTAGCAGAGACAGAGAAACTCTGAAAGGCTGGAATCAGCACAGCACAGAAGCACAGAAAGGCCCCTGAGAGGCTAAAAGAGACAAGGCCCAGAGGAGAGGGAAGAAACGAGCCACATGCCTGACTGGCCACAGCCGAGCTTGGGGAGAAAGAAAGACCCTGGAGGAGAGGGCAGAGACCAGCCACTACTGTGCCTTGCCACATGGCAGGAGTCCAGGCTCACCAGCAGCAGACCTTCGGTGAGACAGCATCTCTGATGATGCCTTGGTTTGGACATTTTCACAGGCTCCAACTATAAGCTTTTAACCTAATAAATTCCCATTATAAAAGCCAACCCATTTCTGGTATTTGGCCACTGCCATTAGCAAACTAAGACAAAGGCCATCAGCTGCCTCACAGCAGAATGGTTCCAGAGGATTATTGATTTATTTACCAAAATGCTGAACAGTAGCGGACCATATAGACCTTAGCAAGGCATGATGCCCTATGGTAATCATAGCAAAATTACTCAGCAGTTAGAAGCAATGGCTTAGATATATACATAGCAACATGGATTGATTTTAAAAACAGTGCTTTATAAGAAACAAGAAGTGTTACATAACACAATAGCATTCATACATAAAAACCGATAGACATTTTGCAGAAAGACTTACAAATAAAAAGATACACATTAAAGACATTAGAATGGTTGCTAGTGGGGGAGGGAGGGAGGAAGTAGAACAGGAGAAGAATTTGGGGATAAAGGAACTAAACAAATACGCAAACGGAAAGAAGTCCTTCATAGACCAATAAACTAAGAGTATACAATTAACTCAGCTCTGCACTTGAAGTCCAAACTGGGACTGAGGGTGGGGGGTGGTATGACTATGAAAATATAATCTAACATGTTAATTCCCCTACTATCTTATTATGGATCCAGGGACATTATCTCTATTCTTTTGTGTTTGTTTTAATTTAGTGTGAGGTATCTGTTTTCAAAATAATTTTCAAAGAGGAGTATAATAAACAATTATAATTATTCTCCTTACCTATTCTAATATGTCTTCTGTGTACATCCTATTTTAACCTTGCTCCATTCACACTGGATACAAAAATAAAAAATTCTGGAGAAGAATCCAACCTACCTTCAAAGCCTTCATTAATGGCTCCACGGGTTTTTGCTTTGTCACTGCATTGGGAAATGCTATTTAAGGAGCAATTCCTGAATAACTGAAGCTGGTCTTGAATTTTATGGAAAGTAGGCCTTTGGTCAGGTTCTTGAGTCCAGCACTGTGACATTAAAATCCACCTGGATATGTATGTAAAGATGGGAGAGCAAATGTGATTGGATATCCTTAGACAGTCATTACTGATAACCTAACTAAGATCATCTTAGATGTGAAAGAATTTATGCTGTTGCCAGTTTTCTCTAATGAATATAAATGAACTGGAAAAAAAGCTTTGGTTTCTTATTTAATAATAGCTTGCAATATTACTACCTTTATTTAGGTAACACCTTTCTTTTGAAAAACTGGCATTATTTCAACAGCTATTATTAATCCAGATAAATAGGTGGAAAGATAAATGGTTGAACAAAGTCTACACAACACATAAGAGAACTAAGAGTTATAAAAAATTATTGAAGAAGCTGAGGTGAAAAAGACTTCACACTTAAATGCATTGATATATTTTTTAAAAATCTAAGATTTACTCCAGGCCACACAGAAATTTAATGTCAGAACCAGGGATAGAAATCATATTCAATTCTTGCTTGTCATCACACTGGCAATTAATTAAATGATTCACTTCCCTTGACATGTTGATTGAACATATCTTTTCCTTAATGGTTGTCTAAGAAATGTCTGTGTAGCACTCTTAACCGATGTCACTCATTCATTCAACAAAAGTTTGTTGGACAATTATCTGCCACTCTGCACCACAAATTTTACTCTCAGGGCACATCAAACAACAACCTGCTCCCCAGATCTTTAATGGGCCCACTTCTTCCTTGGAATTCTCCCCTGGCCTGTCCATGAGCTTTGACTCATTTCTGAATTTACTCAAATGTCTTCTTTTCCATGCAGGTTTTCTCCCTCACCTGTGATCCTCCGATACTATAACCCTATCGATTGTTAGGAAGGTATATTATACTGAAATTAGTTGTCTACATTTTTGTCTCCTTCCCGAGACTGTGAGTTGATTAAGATTGGGAAGAAATTTTTATTCCTTCTTGTATCCTCATTATCTAACAAAGAACTTAGAACTTGGTAGGTACAAAATGAATGACTAACCAATTAACTCAGTCACAATCAATCAACACTGAGTGGCTGTAGGACCATTTGTATCTTCATGTAGTATCAAATTTACAATATTCAAAGTACGAGTGCTTCACCATCAAACATTTGGGACCGATGGCACAATATTTCTTAGAAAAGTAACAATGATATCATACCGTCCAACAATCACTCAGCACTCACTATATGACAGGCAATGTGCTAGACACTTTATATGCATTATCTCATCCTCAAAGAAATCCTCTGGAGCAGGTATCATAGTTCCCCTTTTAGAGATGAGAAAATCAAGGCCTATGGTTGTCCTAATAGTTGAGGAAGAGAGGAGAAAGTAAAGTATTATAATTCTCCACAGGAAGCATATGCCTTTTGAAAATAAAGTTGAGAGTCAAAGATACTGCCAAAGAATAGATAAGAATTTCTCAAGCTCTGTCATCCTTCAATTATGAAATTTTTACTTATTTTTTATAACCTGCCTCATTCTACAAAGGATTCAAGACACATAGTGGAGATTGTATAGAAGGAGAGAGAGAAAGAAAAGAGAAGAAAGCAGAAAGAAGAGGAGGAGAAGGGGGAAGGGGAGAGGAGAGAAAGGAGGGGAGGGAGGGAAGAGATAGACGCAACCCTTACAGCTGCCTCTCGGCCTCCCTGCCCTTCACCCACTCCATCTACCATCCAGAAGTTCAGTCTCTCTTTTAACTTAAGTCATTTAAGCAGTTATTCCTATTTTTTCATCTATGGGGGCTTTAATTTACATTGAATCTAATCATTAGTCTGTACTTAACTTTCTGATAACAAAAACACATGTTCTATTGGTATGTAAAACCTTTTTGTCCCACCACCCAGGAACAAATGAGGACTGAAATGTCACTTTAAAGTAGAGTACAACCTGTGCTCTTCAACAGCAATTACCTGGCAAGGAATAAAATGAAGACGCTTTTAAGAATTTAATAATCCCCAAAAATGTATTTCTTATATATTTCTGCTTTGGCATAGGGGATCTTCCTTTACCTAATGGTCACCTGTCACATTCAATATCATGTATTACATACTTGTGCTAACTTATAGTTACAAATATTCAAGCATATTAATCTAGATAAACTTATGCTAGGCCCTTCATTTTTTTGGTTAAAATTTACGTGGGCTGGTTGTCCTAGGTCTAGAAAAATACTTACTCATTCCACTTGAGATATCTAATTTGGCTAAATGTTCAAGTTCGAAGGACTCTGTTCTCCGTGTCAACCTCCTCTTTGCCTCAAAATTTTTTTTTTTTATTTGATTTGCACAGGACTAACTAGCCATGTTCAGAATTAGCCTCTCTATGTTTTAAAGTCCTTGAATTCATAAAGCAATTGAAGTTCAACAGATGAAAACTTCATAGTATCTTTTAGTAAGCAGGGATGAGTTTCTGTGAGTACTTAAATAAAGCACATAAAATACAGATTTCAAGGACTCCCTTATTCATTATATCTAATCCAGGAGAGACCCAATTAGTATCTAAAGGTGCATATTTTTGAAAGGGGTAAAAATAAGACGGTGAGCCTCCACCTTCTCCCACTGTTGCCTCCAGCATTTGAGGGACTCTCCAGCAATCCCAGGTGCCACTGTGATAATAAGCTCTCTGGAAGTAGACGGCCCTTTGATCCTGTTTCTTCTCGGGGATGGTGGTGTGACTGTTGTGCAAACTAAAAGACTGAAGAGAGGACTGATGACTGGGCTTTCCATCCTACAGCCCAGGCTATGGAAAGAAGGCAGGAATGCTCGGAGCCCCCTGCATTCCATTAATAGCTGAGCACAGTGCAGCCATCTCTGGACTCACCTGACCCAGAGTGCCGCCAGGTGCTGAGTATTTAAGCAGTGAATAAAAGGTGCAAAGGTGCAGCATGGCTCAGTGCAGACTTTCAACCCTCTAAGCTGGGCCTGTGAGCTCAGAGAACTACTTCAAATAAAAATCAGCTCCCTCTGTGCTCTAAGGAGAGTAGTTAATCTTTATCATGACAACTTAAGGCTCTGGCCAGATTGAATGACATCTCTCAGAGCTCCATTTCCTAGCACAGCTTGTTTTCCTGGTTGGCGATGGATCTTTAACCCTTCCTGGGGTACCACAGAGCCAGGTAGCACTCGGAGGGCTTGGAGAAATGTTTACTTTTTACAAATCACGTTCAAAAATGAACTTCAAAACCACCAATGGAAAACTTGGTTTTTACCAAAAACTACATTTTTATAAAAATGAGGGTAATAATGAATTCAGCTGGTGAATTAGTCGAGATAAAATGGTCTTTTTCCACTCACGGTCATGGATACTTTTCTAGCACTCCCTCCTCCTCCTCTTAATGACGTTTTTGGATAGCTTTGGATAGAGCAAAGTTCAACATGTATTTTTCTCCTCCACTGTACAGGAATTTATTAATCACTTTCATTCTTTTCCCCCACCCCAACAAAACAAACACGTTTGTTCAGTCAAAATAGATAATTGATTCCTATGGCACATTCCCCCCAAAATTACATCAATTTGGTGAGGCACTTTACCCTCTAAGGGGGAGGGGAATATGCCAGATGAAATTCTAACCACATAATGAAAATGCTGTGCCATTGATATTCTGGGACAAATTTCTGAGAGTTTGATGGATATGTAAGAGATGCAAAATAACAATTAGTTTGCTGATTTATAAAAAATATTTATTTCATATTTAGCTCTCCTGTTTTAATTTTTTCCCCTGAAGCCCTACCTAGCTTGAAGTTTCTCAAATTTTGTATATTTTCTTACCCTTAATTTATAGAGCTTTTTCCATCTCCCCCAAAAGATCGTGAATCATTTTTTTAGGCACTGTCATCAACCTTGATCAGGTTTGTATATATCTAGTCTCCTTGTAAATACCTTAGGTGCTATAAAAGCTACCTCAGAAACAAACAGTGATTCAGATCTTCTAGCTGGAAGATTTAAATACAAAACCATGCCCCGGTAGAATAGCCAACAAAGGTGCCCAGTTCTTAATCATCTTTTGGCTCAAGTCTGAATAACCCTCTAAATAACACAGCATAGTCAAGGCCGTGCAACCACGGTGTGCATCCGCATACTGCTAATTCCTTTTGCACTTGTCTGTACCACACAGTTTAGCACTTTATTACATATTGGCTTGTGCTCCAGCTGTCCCATGTGTGTGTCTTTTCTTTCAAAATACGTTCTAAGGTGCTGAAGAGCAGTGCCCCTGCTTAAATATCTCTGTATTCTATACAGTCCTTAGCATGGTATCAGGCCCATAATAGGCAGGACTATACTTGTTGATTATTTATTCTTTTAGAAACTTCTTGGGTTAAACACCTCTTGGAAAAAGTTCCAAGACTTGATTTTTTTTTCTGAGCTTGCTCGCAGGGAGGCAGATTAGTACTTGGCATAATGACTTGGCTTTAAAAATTTAATTAATTAATTAGACCAAAAATTTGGCTAGTCTCCTAATAATCACAAATTTATTATAACTCAGTAGTGGCCAGGATCAATCTGAGTCACTAATACATAGGTACTCTGCATTAAGTTCATAATATGTGACACAACATGCGTAATTTTTGGTAGCTCTATATCCCATCATTCAATGCCAGCTGTATCACCAAAGGCCATCCAACTTTTAAACAATAGATTCCTATTTGATAAAATATTTAATATGTAGATTAAAATGATAGCCAAATTAGGTCTTCTAAACTAAAAATAGTATGTGAGTGCACACGGGTGCACATACACACCATCTCTATAGTTTTCATTATTAGAATTAACTGAAACAAGAGTATAAATTCTAATCTTCTAAATTTTATTTCTGCATGAAATATCATGTGTAGATATATAGAAAAAGAGACCATCATGTCTTTAGTAAATTAAAAACCACAAACAATGTACAAATTCATAAATTCCAGTTTTCCATATTAAAATACCATGCCACTGAGGCATAAGTTTGCATCTGCACACAGTTTTGTTTTTTGGGGTGCTTATGTTAACATAATTAACTTACAGATCATCAGGACAATTTCTTGGCGGCTCCAGTCTGCCTCCTGTTTGCACATACATTAAAACATCAAGGTTGGAATGAGCTGGATAAGGCTGATGACCAAGAGTTAAAATCTCCCAGATCAGAATTCCAAAAGACCTAAGGATATTAAAGGGTTTGTTTTCATTATACTTATTACAAACATCAGATTTTACCATAGTTTCTCCAACATAATTACTTCTGGGGCCAGCAGAGTCTACTTGGTGATGGGCATCAGTAGCCTCATAAAAGGCAAACAGGTTCCTTAAAAGCAGGTTGATCTTCCAAGGAAGTTGAACAGGCAACTGCCTACCTTCACTAGTGACAGGAAGGCATGATGGGAATGCACATGTGTGTCCACACACACACACACACACACACACACACACACACATGCACATGCACGCATACTCCGTTTCTGAAACTCCACTGGCAGACCCCATTATCTAAGGCTTTGTTAGCATCAATATACAGACATACCTGTAGGGTGAGCATGAGAGTATTTCGCCATTTTTTCCCCAAGTTTGAGGGGGATAGAGCACTAATAAACATGGAGAGGGAGACACGAATAAAAACAAGCAGCACTGAGGACCCATTTTATCTGTTTTCCAGTTCTGCTTGGGACTAGCCCAGTTTGAAAGATATTGAACAAATCAACTGTACATTTGAGCAGTTCTAATCAACAGTTTGGGATCAAGTAGCAAAAACGAGAGGGCTTACTCAAAAATAAAGAAATGTACAAACCTCCCCAATGTCCTAATCTTTTTGAGAACCATGATTTAATGTCTACTTACAAATTCATCACCAAACATCCTAAAATAATAGGCATTGGGACACAAACGTAGACATTAATTCCTAAGTACCAATTCCATTTGTTGTATGCTTGTCCGCCTTTGGAGGGTAACAAAATACTTGAAGTAAATGTACCTATTTCATAAACCTTAGTAAGATAAAGAATTAAAGCTGATGGGGTGGGGTGTAAGGTGCTGAGACCCAGGAATACAAAGCCTGTTGGCCACCAGCTTTCACTTTAACTTGAGGGAAATCCCACATAACCTCTCACATGAAGAACAGGATTAGATGACCTTTTAAGACCTTTTCTGGCTCTGACATTTGATGGTTCCACTGGCATTTCTCTGTGTCCTGCTAAGCTCACCATACATCAGATTGAGTCGTGAAGATTCCATCCATCAAACTTTCTGGAGCCATCCACCGAACAGGGAGCAGGCCTTCCCCTCTCTTTCTATAGTAGTCATTCTTATAGATATCTCTTGCAAGTCCGAAGTCCCCAATTTTCACTATCCGTGAGGGACTGGTATAGTCTTTCACCGAGACAAGGCAATTCCGAGCTGCTAGATCCCTGTGGCAGAAACTGTCTTTAATGATACTAATAATGTTCCAGAGCTCAGACCAGCAGCACTAGCAGATGTGTGGAAGAGAAAGACTTTTTACAAAAGTTACTGCTATTTGGAAGGAATTAAACTGTTGAATTATCTCACATGTTTTACCCAAACTACAGGTCATTGTTGTGCCAATATCCATAATAGCCTCATATCCAGAATGCTGCCATACCTGTGAATGAAGTGCATCTGCTCCAGGTAGACACAGCCTTTTGAAATATCTACACACAGGTCTACAAGGTCAACCAAGGTGAGTAAGGGACCATGAAACTGTAAGAAACGAAGGAAAAATTACAGGCACTTTTCTAATTTTTACTAGATACATATATACATATATGGACATGTATATATGTGTGTATGTGTATAAATGCTTTTTACCCAAACAAAAATAAATGACAAGAGATATTTAGTAAGCTGAGGCGGTGTGGGATCTTTATTGAAAAGATCTCAGGGTATCAAGTCAGACACCCTAGTTCTGCTACTTACCAGTTATGTGATCTTGCTCAAGTTGCTTAATTCACTAAGCAGCTTTGTCATATGTAATAGTAATACTGACCTTGCAGAATTTGAGATAACGTATGTAGGATGGCTGATATATAACAGGCACTTAATAATCAGCTGCTTTCGTAAGTAGTTATAATGACAACTGAATCAGTGCTAGCTAGTTCCATTATTGGCCCAATGTCACGTTTTAATGTCATTCTTGACAATGGGCTTGTCCTTATATGGTCCCATAGAAATTGTTAGCAATACTCTGTTTCAAGGTCACAGATTACTTCTCTTAGCTAAAAGAGCCAGCACAAATATATACTTGAGCTTGTACCAGTTGCAATGCTTTCTAGGTGCAAAACGTCGTGTAAAGATTTTATTAGTAATGGATGGAAAAAAGCTCAAAGTTGCTGCCCTGAGGCCACCTGCAGATACTGGAATCTGTCTGCCCCTTTCCATTTCACTGCAATTACCCTGGCTTCAGCCTTTATCATCCCTAATCTGCACCATCCAAAACTTCCCACCTCCAGCCTTCTATGCTGTATTTCCAGCTTATTCTTCCTAGAACACAGCTTTAATTAGTTCCCTTCATTGTGGCCTGCTGCCTGTGGAGTCCACTACAAATTCTTGAGCATGGTCTCTGTGGCACCCCCAGTGCTCACCAGCCTCTCTTTCCATCCATTTATTTTCCATTGTTTCTCCGCACAGCCTGTGCACCAGTCACATTGGGCCACCTGCCATTCCTTACATGTGCTTTCAACCTCTGTCCTTCACTTTTCCTGGAATGTCCTCTTTATTCTTGATCTCCACCCACATCCTTCACTGAGCGTCTTGTATGATTGCCAACCTTCACCTCCCTTGATTCTTCATAGGTAGGTGCTCTTAAGTGCTACTCCCCAGGGAAGCTCATCTCCTGTCCCCAAACTAGGCATAATCCTGCTGTTCTGGGACTCACCATTGCCATGGTCCCGTTCGACCACACTTAGGTCTGATAACTTGGCTCTCAAGACCCAACCCCCCCCAACCCTGTTTGGGTACACAAACCACCTGTCCCATGGCCCGTGTCTGAGTCCCTGTTGGACTGGATGACTAGTTCCCCTGTGAATGGGACTCTGCTTGGCTCTTGGCAAAACCTGTTCTCCTCTTGGCCTAGAATCCTACTTCTGAACTTCAGTCTTGTGGCTAGCACTTTATTCCCTACTGAGAGATTTTCATAATGCTGCCTGCCTGCTCGGATCTCTCACCAGCCTCTGCTCTTGATATCCTCTGTGCCAATGCTCTGCCCACCTATTGGGACATTCCATCACCCCAGGTTGGGCTTCCTTGAATCCAGATGCTGCCCTGGATTACCCCCTACTGCCTCTTGCCAAACCCTCCAAACATATTGAACCTCAATCTGGGTCTATCTCTGGCCAAAGCCTTCCATGACTCAGTGGGAACACAGAGTTTCAGCTACTGTTCTATCTCCCACCTTGGTTGCATCCCAAACAGAAGACTTTCTCCATAGAACCTTCCCAGGTCTCCTAGTTGGAAAGTATTTTCCCTCCTCTGTGCTTCAGCATATGTTCTCTCCTCTACTCCACCAGGCCTTCCCACATTCTACTTGAAGTTGGTTATTTGTAGGTGACTAATCTCCTTTCCATG
Organism: Cabassous unicinctus; assembly: GCA_029593785.1. Classification (NCBI taxonomy): domain Eukaryota; kingdom Metazoa; phylum Chordata; class Mammalia; order Cingulata; family Chlamyphoridae; genus Cabassous; species Cabassous unicinctus. The sequence continues at coordinate 42,106 of JAQZBX010002913.1, forward strand.
TGGAAAAGCTCCATGAAATCAAAAGCCACATCCTTCTGTTCCCTACAGTAGCTACTGTTACTGTTGAACTCTAAACACCCTGCAAAAATTCAGTGAATTGAATTGTATCTGGACAGCAGCATATTTACTACTATGGATTTGTAGTATTTTGATGGATTTATTACTTTTTCTATCTTAATACAGTCCTAGAATGTCAAAGTTAAAAGGAGTCTTAGAGATCTTTTGATTCAAGATCCCATTTCATAGATGAGGAAACTGAAGTCCTGAAAATGAAGAGACTAGACTAAGGTTAATGGATCTACTTGCATTCAATCCTTCTGTATTCAACTGAGCAAAGCAGTCTGGAGGCAGGGGTAGGGTGAACCAGGAAAGGACATTAGAGAAGAGGGAAATGAAAAACACAGTGCAAAGGGAGACCCAAACAAGAACAAGTAAGCAGAAAGCCATAGATGTCAGAGAACCTCATATCATCCCCATCCCCCATCTCTCTCCCTGGAGATTCCAAGACAGAAGACATGTGTGAGTTTCAAGGGCTGAGTAAGGACAGAGAGAGCTGTGGGATCTGTAAGTACTTTTTCAATTCCTAGAGACAGAAACGGCTTTATTTTCCCCCATAACCTCTTTCAACTCTGCTATGTCTAACCTCCCTTTGCCTGTGGGTGTGAGTCCCTCCATGACATCTTGGCCAGATTTCATATTTTTCTCACTTGGTATTAGGACAGTCCCATTTTCCTTTTTTAAAAATTTCAGTCTTTATTTTTAAAACGTCGGTCTCTAAACTCAGTTTAAAGGTCTTGTCTTCTCCTCTCTTCCTTGTCTCCATCTCACTCCCCAAGGGTGGTGGGCCTTGGAGCTGAGGTGGGGCATGTTCTGGCCCCAAGGTACTTCTCAACCCAATTTTTCTCTTGGAATTTCCTCATCCTCCTTCCAAATTTTGAGACCCTCATGGGTAGGGTGGCCATATAATTTATTGTCTAAATCAGCTCACTTTAGAGAGCAAAAGGGATACTATTAATAATCTGGGACTGTCCCAGGCAAACCAGGGCCATACGGTCACCCGACTCATGAGACCCACTCTCCCTAGTACCATTGGCAAATGGGAGAATGGTTACAGAGAATGTCTGTAATTACTCTCCTCAGACTGTTTCCCTCGAGGCTGGTGGCCTCTGCTGACATGACCAAGGTGGTAGTCTCCAGCCAGGTGTGTGCTTGATATTCTTAGAGTCAAGTTCAGCTTCAGTCACTGCAGAGCCCCTCAGAGGGATAGCCACATGCCTCCAACCTCTTCTCTAGGTTGGGAATCCCATTGTTTGGCCCAGATGTTGACTGGGTGGCCCCAAAGTTGCTGCCCTTCTCCTAACCTTGGGCTGATTCATGTGAAGGCCCTGGAACTTCTAGAGTAACTTC
>JAQZBX010002913.1:43612-68565 GCA_029593785.1 Cabassous unicinctus
GCCCTAGAGGAAAGAGGAGAAAAGTTTCTCACAAAGAACAGTGCAATCTCCACACATCCTCGAGATTCTCTCCCTCTCACCAGCCCTCTGCCTGTGGGAGGATGGCTGGTCCCGCCTGTTCTTCTGGAATGTTGCCTCTGAGCTTTCCCTGAGGAGAGACTTTTGGCTTCAAATGAACTCAGCTTGAGATGGTCCTATGGCTCTAGTATTCTGCTATGGGCCCTAGACCTGAATTCTGCACTCAGCACCTAAGGGCACCTTGCCCCATGAGGTTGGAGCGAGTGAGACCAGAGCCCCCGAAGCTGTCTCGGGCAGCCAGCAGGAAAGGCCATGGTAGAACGGAAGTGCACTTGGTAACCCATAACTCTCACCATGAGGAGCCTGGATGGGTAGGAATGATTCAGAGAAGGCAGATGCATGTTTGCTTTCGGTCCATCATCATCCCTTCTTCCCGCTCCCAAAAGAATCCCTTAAAAAAATCTACATATAAACTCTCTTACAGATGGTGGGTTAAATGTATATATTTTTAGTTCCACTCTCCCCAAACTTTACTAAAATGACAGTATGGGAGAAATCTTAGAATCTCTCAAGGACACGTACATCAGGAGAGTAGATAATAGCAGATGAAAAATTATGGAAGAAGGAAAGAAGATGAAGAAGTGGTGATTTAGTAGTGCCAAGAGAGATGAAACCTGACTGTCTGCAGAGGAAGAAGCTGAGAATTAAATATAGTTTTTTACGACAGAATCCCCAAAAAGTTTCTGGAATTGGAGGTAGCAGGCATCTCTGAAGGCAGGAGTGAGAGGCAGAGCTGAAAGCAAGAAGAATGGCTATTTAAGTGCTAAGTAGAGCCTAGCTCTCCCACCCCAGGAGGAGACACCAGGTTTTTCTCTGTGATAAACAAGAAAACCAAAAAAACTGAACCTGAAAAAGTCCAGCTTCAAAGATACCAGGCAGACTGAGGCAATGTGCTGAGAGAGGAGAGGGGGTTAAATGAGAGCTGACAGACTGAGTCTTCAGACCACCAGCCCCTTCCCTCTCTCAGATCCCTGAAATAGGGCATCAGTTTATTGCCTGGGCAGGAGGCCAGCAGATTCTTCTCTGATGAAACTGACACATGAGAGACAAGATACGGATACTGTCATTGGGGGTCTGCCTTCCCAAATGGAACAAAAGGGTCTCTACCTGACAACCAGAAGCTTCCACAGACACATAGGCTCCAATTAGCTCCTTGGGCTTCACTATTAAATATGAAGAGTAGCCAAGAACCCTCAAACATTTGCAAAAAGCTTCTCCCATTAGAAAGCAGAACCCAGAACAAAGAGAATAAAGGAAATCAAGACAATGCAGAAAGCAAAATAACACTTTTAAAACTATAATTAATATGCTCATAATGACGAGAAGGTACTGCATCTATGAAAAAATTTCAGAATGATTTTTAAATGCAGACAAAATACAAGAAAGAGTCCATGAAAATTTAAAATTGTTGATAAAGATTAGAAGACAAATTTGATGGAAAGTAAAAAGACAAGTTAGAAAATAGGAGAGAACAAGAAACAGAATAAAAGGATAAAAAAGCAGACCATTATCCAACTGTCAGGATTTCTAGAACATGGAAGTAGAGGGGAAAAAGACATTTACTTATTATCGAAGAAATAATATGAGAAATTTTCCCAGAATTGAGAGGATGATGTTCCAGACTGAGTGCCCCATACAATGAGAGAAATGGGTAAAGATGATTAAGGAGAAGTTCCTAAATTTTCCAGAGAGAGACGGGCAAAAAGCAGGTCCCAGTAATAAGTTCTGGAATAAGATAAGCATAACAATCCTTTCTGTCGGTTCTGGAGGCCTGGGAACAAAGGCAAAGTGGCTTTATTTTTGAGGAGAAGGGCCTCCAACCTAGAATCCAGTCAAGTTATCAAGCAAGAGAGAAGCATCAAGGACATTTTCAGACATGAACATCTCAAAAAGTAGAGAAAAGGCAAAAGCAGATTTTTGCCTCACCTGCATGTTTTTTCAGACACATCATGCAAAAGATACCTCACCAAAAAGTGGGAATAAAATGAGCAAAAAGAAGTCAAGAGATAGAAGAAACAAAGGGTCTAACAAGACTTGAAGGAAATTACCAGGGAAATGTGAAGAAAAGCCCTAGGAGATCAGCTATGCAGATGGCCTAGAGGACAAGCCTCTGTATAGGCTCCAGGAGAGAAGGGTCCCAGGAAAAACTATATATTTGACGGTACTGAGAAAAATGTTAGCATTTTTTTTCAGACAGTTTAGGTATATCGAAAACTAAGCAAATGTATAAATTAAGAAGCATTTAATAACTAGCCCAAGAAAGAAAACCCCATCATAGCATTTGGGTAGCTCAGCTGCAAATAATAATGATATAGTTATAATAATAAAAATCTTGAATGTTGATTTATCCAAAAATTGTGATAACTCTCTTGGAGGATGGGAAAGCAAAGTTTTTCTGTGTGCAGTGCTGGTGGGTATTGGCCAGTATGTGAGGATGTCTAAGGGAGTTAAATCCTGATCTTCCACAGTAGGAATTGAATAGATTTTTCCCAAAACTGAAACATTAATGCGCAACAATATGGGAGTATCTAGGAACATGGAGGTAGAAACCAGAAGAAATGGGCAAGCCTGGGGGATGGAGAAGAGTGAGAGCACAGGGCTCCTGTTTTTCATGTTAAGCCTTGTCATATATTTTAATTTTTAGCCCGTAATATATTAACTTTGATAGCAAAAAAAACACCAAAAATTTTTTAACCCATAGGTGATGCATTTATACTTTGAAATATTTAAGTCAAAAAACCTTAGTTACTTGTCTTATTTCCCATATTTCTTCCTATTTGAGGTATAAAGTGGGCCCATGCGGGGGCTGTCACCCCTGACCCCATCCGGTCATCCTGCAAAATTCCCAGTGTCCATACTGTGCCTGTCCCTGCTAGAGGCACTGGGGACAGAAGAGGAGACGGAGCAGATCACCATGTTGAAGGCAGAACTACAGAGCTGACAGACATGTTGGCATGGATGAAGGGAAACAGAAACCAAACTGGTGGACGGTGTTAGGGAGGGAGGGACAATGTATGAAATCAAGAGTTCTGTTTGGGCCAAAATAAAGTCGAGATGCCAAAATAAAGTAGATATATAATATAGGTAGGGACATACAAATCTATTATTCAGTAAAGAGATCAAGGCTGGAAATACCACTTTGGGACAGACGAGCAACATAGATTAAGTACAGAGAAATATGTGCCTTTTTCAAATTCACACAATCCCTGTTCTCCAGAAAAATATGATCGTGGCAGCCAGGGACGTATTTTCCCGTGAAACACTAAAAACAGGTTCAAACAACCAGAAAATGCCAAAATTATAAACCCAGGGTTCTAATCGTCCTAATGCAACCTAAAGGACATATAAAAATTCTTTCCCGCAGACCTCTTCTGAGTTCTACCATCAGCCAAAACTGCATCCTATTTCATTTTAATAGTTTGGATTTTAGAAGGACAAAGGGGAAAATTAAGAGGAAATTATAAGGCATTTGCATTAGAAAACCCCATTTCCTACCGTTGTCTTCCGGGCTCTCCGCAAATACGTGAGAAGGTCTCCTCCTTCCATCAACTCCAGGATAATGTATTGGGGTTCATTCAGCAGACAAACTCCAAGCTGCTTCAGAATGTTTGGATGATCAAACTTGCTATAGGTGGAAAGAACCAGATGGGGTCACATGATAGCGACAGAAGTCCTAGCAGGGGTCTTTATGGAGTAGAGCAATTCTTTACTCACAGGTTCCTGCAAAACCCCTGACTTTTTTTCCCTCTTAAGGGGAAGCCTCATTTTCCAAGTACTGACCTGGCCTGTGTGCTTGCCTCAGGGAGGTGATATGGCAGCCCCTAGTGGCCAATGCACAGGGGTAACATAGGCTGGCTTTTTAGGAGCTGTGATGTTTATTTTAAGGACATTTTGTTTTGGAAAAGAAAGTAATTTTGACTACTGTTTGAAAACGTTATGTCCTTAGTCCTCACAAGAATGAAGTATTATTCTTTCCATTTTAGAGAAGCATTGCAGACACACAGGTTTGACTAGACTGTTTTCTCAAGACATCAAAACAAGTAAGCCCCCAAACTACCGATTAGACCCCACAGCTGGGAACCTCCATTGGCCATTGCCTCACGTCTTGTCTTTGGGACGCCGCTGAGGAGTTGGCATGGCCATAAACTCACTGAAACCCTGCAGACAAATTCACCGTAAGAGAGAGTTTCCCTGGCAGTTCTCCTCGACCCACTACCACACAGTTAGAAGAACACAAGCATGTTTAAAGCCGAACAGCTTCAGAATCCACTTGCAATACTCAGCCCTTATTGAAAATAAGAGAAAGGAGGACCTTTGCCTGAGGACTCCAACCTTTGCTCAGAAGACTGGCTACATAACGCTATGTGCTACCAAAGACCCATTTCCATTTAAACTTTTCTGCCTTGTTTGTTTTGGTGGCATGATCTATTATTTTTATGTCAAGTCATTTTGCATGTTGAGAACACGAGCGGATGTAAAAGCTTCCTACTCATACCAAAGAAAAATTATTTCAGAACTATGTTGATACCTCATCAGATGTGCCTCCTTGAGGAACTCAATCTTCTCCTGGTCTGTGGAACCCTTCTTTAAAGTCTGTGCAACATAAAAGCAAGGTGGGAATTAGGGTAGCAGTCATTTCTGTGAGCTCAGGAGGTTAATGGAGACAGACTCTGTTTTGTTTTGTTTAGTTTTATGATATTCACCCTAAAAGCGAGTGATATATAATATATGTGAACGTGCTTTGTAAACCTATTCAACTGTTAGCCCTGCTATTGCAACTGTTCAAGTGGGAAAATCTGCTAGTTAAAAGATCCTGTCCTATTTACGCAAAGTCCCACTAAATGTAGTCATTTTAAAAAGAGACTACATTTAGTTTTTAGGCCAGTTTCTTAATTTTCAATGTTTTCTATTCAGTATCTGTTTTCCCCTGCTTCCTTGCTAACAATACCCTAATTTATTTCTTGGAAACAAGGTGCCCAGTCCCAGGCAGTGGGTCAAAGCAAATCAATCAAATCCTCTTGTGCGCTTCTCCAGTCTCCCTTACAAACAGGATAGCTGTATTACTCAGTTCTAGTCAATGAGATATAAGGGGAGAACAGATGAGGGAGAGAAGCTTGTGGAATTTTTTGCTTTCTGAAACATATGTATCTTGCACCATCCTTCCCTATTCTCCCTATCCTGAATATAGATGTGATGCTTGATGCTTTGGCAACCATTTGGGGAACATGTGGCAAATAGCATGTATGAAAATCGAGAGAATTCAAAGACACTGGCTCTGACTTGACACACCACTACACCAAAGCCAGAATCTTGACATATGAGAAAAATAAACACTTTGCTTAAATAAGTTGAGGTTGGAGTAAGCCAAAAACCTTCCTGACTGATATTTGAGAAAATAAACTTTTCAAACTTTTAAAAGATATGGTTTGGAAATGGAGAGAATTTTGCCAATGTCTTTAGTTATATAGCCCAACCTCAAAGCAATAGACCCCTAACAAGTAGGGATATTGCTCAGTGATATAAAAAATTCTACATCCCTCTGGCAAAAGAAAGTTTCACAAAAAAAGTAAGAGTATATCCAGTGCTTCTTTAAAAACCACATTAAATATATCATGATGAATCATTGTGTCATACGGGGGTTGGTAAACTATGGCTTGTCAGCCAAATCCAGCCTGTCATCTATTTGTTGCACAGTCTTTGAGCTGAGAACAGTTTTTACATTTTTAAATGGTTGAAAAGAATATTTCATGGCACATGAAAATGAAATGGAATTCAGATTTCAGCGTCCATAAATAAAGTCTTCTTGGAACACAGCCACACTTGTTCATTTGCATATTGTCCATGACTGCTTTCACACTACAGTGGCAGAGGTGAATAGTTGCAGCAGAGTCTCTATGACCCACAAAGCCGAAAATATTTACTACTGGCCTCTTTAAGAAAAAGTTTGCTGGTCCGGGTCTAGTAGCTTAAGAATGTGTTTTGCAACCCCAGTTCTCTTATAGTATATTTGAAATGAAATACATGTCTGCCAGGCTTTAGTTAATTAGTAGCCTGAGAGGTACCATAAACCTGGAATATTTTCTATGGATTTCAGAACCTGTATGGGAAATGGAAACCATTGTGATTTCTGTAGCCATGAGCAGGCTTCTACAGTCTTTTCAACTCTCTTTTCAACTGAGATCTGTTATCTCTTCTTATAGTTGTGTCCATGTAAGTTCAGCTATTATATGCTTGAGGTGACATTTCAAAGAGCTCAAGGATCCCCCTTACCTTCACTGCTACTTTGGTTTCTCCACTTCCAACTCCCAAGATATCGACTGCTGTCCCTTCATACACTTCTCCAAAGGCCCCACTTCCCAACAAGAGTCGGAGGGTCAGTTTTTCCCGAGGAAAGGTAGGAAGACTTTCAATCTCATCTTGGGTCGGAAGAGTACTGTAAAAGAACAATATTTTTGTTCTCCCCACATACATAAGGTTTACGAGTCTGTGTTGGTGTTTGTGTTTAAGAGAGAAAGAGTAGGTAGGAGCAAGAAAAGAGAAATCTCACAGCTTTGCACTTCTGTGATATTAGTGGAACATGGAATTTTGCATCCCCATTCCTTCCCTAGTCTACCTTTTACCCGGACAGAGCAGGTCACTAGCTTCTAGGCACCTTCCTCTCAATAGGAACGTCTAGGCGTATGTGTTGCCTCATGATTTTTATGGTAGTTCATTCAGTAAAAAGTTATTGGATCTTCTTCAGGCTTTCACTATGTGTAAAACACTACTGTGAATTACTACCTATAGCCTTTTAGTAATAAACACATCTGGGTTTATCAGCTAATAGTCCTCTTGACTACTTGAATGCTGAGTATTTTCTCAATGAAAAGTCACCTCTGAACAGCTGATTTAGGACATCTCTGTATCTACTTCAAATCCTTTGCTTTTCTATCTTGAATTATAAATTTCTAAAAGCAAGGCCTATGTCTATATAATTTCATTTTGCATTGACCATAATATAGGGTCTTGTCCAGAGACCCTTAAATATTTTCTGTAATTATGGTGACAACAGAAGTTCAAAAACACATCTAGCTTAAAGAGGTTTCAGAAGTCAATCACCACACAACTTCTGAAAAAGGAATAAGAGTGACTTAATGGCATACATGCAAGACTCTTGGAATTCCTCTGTGCTTAAACACTGCCTCCAGCTGAACAAACCAGGTTAGCCTCTACTTTCTTCAGTTTAGTCTTTGTGTCCCTGGCTCATTTACTTTGAGTTATATGAGAAGGTACTAGAAAGCCCAGCTGATTTTTCTTTATTTTCCCTGTAGGATCATCATAAAATTTGTCAACCACACCAGGTCACATTTGAGGGTAGAAGGAGATGTTATCAGTAATTATGCCAGAATAACTGGCCAGGACCAAGGCAGTCCTGGGCAAAGTGAAAAGACGGGTACTCTGGTTCCCACCGCCCGCCCTGCGCCCAGGTGCTCCAAGCATGGCCAGGTTACGTACTGTATCGCATAGCAGGCACTAGCCAGCCCTACTCCAGCCGCCAGACCTCGCAGCTCAGCCAGCTCTTTATCTTCGTTTATGAGAACTGCCAGCCCTTCCTTGGGAGTTTTTTGATTCTTTAATCTTCTGTACCAAACTATAAGGGAAAAAAGGACGCAATTCACAAAATAAAATGCTGCTTTCTTTTTCCTTTAGGAAATTTTAACAATACCTCTTAAATGTTTATATATACGAACACTATTGGTAGAATAGCAGAACTTGATTGAAAAACATGCCCATAATAGAAAAACTAATTAAATCTAGGTACAAAGTCATATAAAAACATACAGCTTATACCACATCACTTTTCATATTATTTCTCAGAGTAAACATTAATAAATTTCTTACTGCTGTTATAAACAAGTTGACGTGTCTTAATATTAGAATTTAGTTCTCACAATCACAAACTACAGCCAAAATAACCCCAAACAAATTTACACACAAATTATTAGTGAAACAAATTCATTTCTGAATCCAGGCATGTCCTGGTTATTCTCCCTGGTAGACCTGAAGGAATGTCTTCAGTATAATGGCAAGCTGAAGGAAAAAAAAAAAGCAGAGTACAAAGTATATGTCCATTATAATTCATATTCATATACACACACTCAAATACACAGAAAAATAATTGGAATGAAATCCACCAAATGCTAGCAGTGGTCCTCCCTAGTTGTGGAATCATGGGTGATTTTATCTTCTTTATATCAAGAGCAGATATTGTTTTTATAATAAGGAAAGTGGTTTTTAAGATTAAAATACAATTATGTCAGTAAGATCCCCCATCTATACTAGAATATTGGCTCCAAAGTTGAAAACCTCAAGGATGATTTGGAAGACGATCATTAAAAATTGAGCTTTATTGCATAGTAGCTTCTATACCCAACAGGTTACAGTTTTATTCAAGTGAAATTCTGTTTGAGGGACAACACCGGGAAATGTCTTAAGGACTTTTATTAATGCAGTTTTCCACCTTGAAACGCTCTCACGGCCTCTCTATTTTTAACAGCCTAGCTTAAGCACCACAGCATCAACAGCGCTTTCCAAGACCACCACAGCCCCTGCTCATCTCTCATCTCTGACATTATCAGACCAATTGTGCCTCTCGGCACTTCTCCTATGTCACTGTCTTGTACATTTCATATCCTATTGCCTATTCTTGTCACTTAACACATGTCTTGCTAGTTATTTCTTCACAAAGGTATGTCTTACCTGCGTCATTAGTTGGCGAGCTCCTGGAGGTCAGCAATTGCATTTTACTGCTCTACTCTCAACATAAGGCTAAGGTTGTACATTAGATCTGACCACTCACCAAAGCAAAGGCTGTTGATGCTTATTTTTAAACCCTTGTTTCAACTTTATATTTATAAGTATGACTGGTGAGCACCCTCAGTATGATACATATTTTTAGATAATTGCTCCTTTTCATTATTTTAATAACTCCATCTTTTCTCAAGCACTCACACTCCTACTACTATCACCACGTGCACTGGCTATTAAAAGCAAAGAACTGAAAATCTATGAGGTCCAAGCGGAATAAAGACCTTTAAGCCCTGAGAAAGTCAGATATCCATAGGATGTCTTGAAAGCACAATAGTGTGTCTGGAATCATCTCATGTTCATCCACTACAGATATGGATTTAAACAATGGTGATGAACAAGTAGGCAAGAAAGGTCAGAGGAAGGAGTCTTCACGTAATACTCCTTCCCAGTAGGAAAGCAGACAAGCAGTCAAGCCTATATGCCAACTGCCAAATATACTGCAGTCATATGCGTAATTCTGGAGGGGCTGGCTTAGTGGTACAAACATCAGCTGTGCAATACTTAGACTCCCTGGAACCACAGGTTAAAATCCTGGCAGGGTCAGCTGAAATTTTTAGCTTTCCAAGTTAGCTAAAGGAGTTCCACTTATTATCTGTAGCCTTTGAAAAGAAATCTCAATTCAAGTTTCAACATGCTCTCTAATAGCATATGACTCCAATCAGCTTGGGGGAAGAATAAAGATTTAAAACATTTAATGAGATACTGGCTTTCTTCATGCTGAAACAGTTCAACTTTATGCTTGTAACTTTCTCTTATAACTTATTTACGAACACAACAAGCCACAACTTTCTGAACATGCTCTTGAGCTTTCTTTTCTGGTAGGTATCATGCCTTTCTTACAATCCTTCAGCATTTTAAGGATTCTTAACATTAGTAATAGATAGGGTGGCCGTATTTCTTATTATTCAAACAAGAACATGTCAGGATTGAAAGACAGTGCTATTAGTATTTATTATGAAATAATGGGCACAAAACACAAACCTGGATGTTATGATCATTTGATAGGCTCAATATTTGACCATCCTTTTGAGATTGTAATTGCATTTTCTCATCATTAAATTAAATCTTTCACAAAGAAAAATTAAGGACTTTTAGAACTACTGCATTGGTATAAAATGAATAGTAGGAAATGGCTAGCTTTCTATCTACCAACTCCCAATTCTTCTGCTTTCCTTGTCATTTATAAATAAATGAGAAGGAATTTGAAATAAGCAGGTCAGATGTGTAAAAACAAAGTGATGTTATTAGCTAGAAATGGATCTTCTGCAAAAGAGGCCCTGCTCATTCCAAACCCAGGCTGTCTGCCTGGAGACCAAAACTATCCTGACCAAGAATTCTCACGGGCCTCACATTAATCCTTCACATTTTTGGTACCCAAAGTTATTTTTCTCTTATTTATCTCAAACTATAAGTCACAAAAAGCTTGTTATATAGCTGATCAGAAGCAAATATTTTTAAAATAAAGGAAAAAGTTTTTGCCTTTGCCAATAGTCTTATTTAAGACACATCATGAAGTGTAAATACGGATATATTTTCATAAAATAGTTTACCATGACATGAGAAAAAAAATTCACAGAAGTTAGTGTTATGAAAGTGCAGCTAAAGGTAACATTGAGAATTTTAAGAACTTTCTTTATTTAATCAGGTCATGTTTCTTTTGGGAGATTAGATCAACTAAGAGATAACTAATCAGTATAATCAAATAAACAGTTTATTACCTATTTTTAAAAATCTATACTTACCAAACGTCAACAGGATTGTAACAATCAGAAAAATTCCAATTATAATAGTAAATATAAAGGTTGTTTCTGGGACCCAAAAAGCATCTAATGAAATAAATTAGAAAAAAATTAATTCACAGGATAAAGCTAGACACAGTCTTACCTAAGCGCACACACAGTGCTATATCAGAGCTAGCTCCTACTGCATTTTTGCTAGTTACTTGAAATCAGCCATGGTGAAAGAATATACATACTACGGGAAATCAAAATTAGGGCTGTTTTTTCCCCCAGAGAGTCAGTTTACCAACACGCTATTGGAAACTGGAATACACACACACAATCTGCTACTTTAAAATGAGGAAACATATAATCTTTTTAATGAATTGAAAAAAGTCTCAGTCTTTATATATTATACATAGTTAGGATTATTATTTCTACTATAACATCTTCATACACATGGAGTTCCACATGTTTAAATTTGAGGATATGAACATGGAAATGGTACCTTCTCTCAAGCAGTTTCAGTGGAGTAGAGGAGACAGATTCGTAGACCAAGGCTTGGCAAACTACAGCCCGTGGGCCAAACCTGGCCGCAGCCTAAATTTGTACTGCCCATAAGCTTTTTACATTTTTGAAGTGTTATTTTTAAAAAAGAAGAAGAATATGCTTACAGAGACCATATGTAGTCTGCAGAGTCTAAAATATTTACTATCTGGCATTTTTCAGTAAAAAGCTTGCCAGACCATGAGGTAGACAGCTAACTATAATGGAACTAGGCTGTGGGTGTCCAGTGCAGTAATTCATTTTGCCTGAGGAGCATCAGTTAAGCATCATGATGGGTTCTTTTAAGTGAAGCCTTAACAGGTAAGAATTTCAATTTGCAGAAAGGGAAGGGAAGGAAATCCCAGATAAGGGGCGCATGGTAAGCAGTGGGAACCTGCCTTCCAGGCTGAGGAAAACAGCAGGCTAAAGAGCTAGTGTCCTGAAAGCTTGTGACCCATCTGATACGGCTATAGCACAGGGATAAAAATTGAGAGAGATGAACTACAGTTGGGAGACAGATCATGGAAGGCTTTAAATACCACACGGAAGTGTCTGTGATTGATTCCGAAGGCAGTGCGTGGAGAGCCGTTGTGGGCATTTTGCAGGGGGGCTAATTGGTCCACTTGTGCTTTAGCTGGATTAACTGGCAGGAGTGTGATGGGAGCCAAAGCACAAGTAAGAAATGATAGGTGAAATTTGGAAAACTAAAATGAAAACAGTAAGATGGGAACTTGATGACTGAATAGAGGGTAAAATGAAATATGTCACTGAGATTTCTAGCTTATGTGAATGGAAAGATGCTGTATTATAAACTAAAACAGGAAAGAAAATGGAAGAGGTAGATTTGGAAAGAGAGAAAAAGTATAATTTTAGGCCCATTTGTACCAGAGACAGGATAATAAGGCAGAATAGGTAAGAACCAAACCGTGGACAGTCTTTGAATCCTATTTAGGAGCATGGACTTGAGATAGTACTCAGAAAAATGATATTATGAAAATGATGTTTTAGGAAGATTACATCACATGAATTAAATAGGCCAATGTTTAAATGCAAAGTTTTTGGTCTTCCTATCCATTGCTAATGTTAAGAATGTACTTATCTTTATCACTGAAACTCTGTAATAAGTTGGTATATAGACAGATATGGTAACATACCTCCAACTAGTATAATGTTCTCACTAATTCCACTATATTCACCAAACCCCAGATTATTTGCAGCTATTACTCTGAACTGAAATGTTCCTTTCAGGTTTTTGGACTTCCATGTGCAAATGCTACCACAGGATCCATTAAATGCCAACTTCCACCTTAAATTCTGATTCTGTGAATCATTTGAAGTGCCCTTTCTGCAAAAGAAACAGTGACATGGTCAATACAGAAAATGAATGTGATGATATGTGTGTTATTTCTAGATACTCATATATCATTTTAATGACAGAACTCCAGAGATTCTCCTATTGCAAACTTTACCCTTGATCTCATTCCACTCACATGATTTGGCTACAGAACACAGCATGGTCTTACAAAGTCATCCCAGCGATGCGTGGGGCCAACCAACTCAGCCCACCAGGAAAGTTACAAATAATCAATGGCCAAAAGAAAGCTGAAATCCTCTTCCTACTATTGGAATGTGTAAACTTTCTTCAGAATTCCAAACTCAAAAGACAATTATTCCATAATTTTTAACTGGGAAGATTTTAATTTTTAAAAAATTCAGTCCTTTATGCCATCTGTGTTTTATTTATATCATATCCAGATAAGGTACAGATTATAAAATTGGTAGGGAATTGATAGGGATTTCAGCTACCAACGTTATCATTTTATCTGAGATTCCAAGGTTCAGTGTTTCCTTTTGTACTGGCCTACAGTCTTTCTCAAAGTGAAATCACATTGTTCGTCATATGAGACATGGGAAATCTACAAGCATGGAATTCAAAGTTATAGCTGGAATGCCTTCTACTAGAATCATAGACTGAAGGGAAGCTAAAGGTCTTCCAGATATGTCTTCTCTGACAAAGGAGAACTTTTCAGGAATGAAACTTTTCGGATGACAACATTTTTAGGACTTGGTAGCAACCCACAGTGAGCTTAGAATATAGTGGAAGCCAGTTCTGCTCCTCCTACCTGAGCAGCAGCAACAAAGATCTGAGCTAGCAGGAGCAGCAGGGCAGCTGAGTCGGCCGCACCTCTTATCAGGACCTAAGGGTCCTGAGGGCCATCCCTGAGTGAAGCTTTATGTAGTGTTTTTGTATATTTTGTGAATTCTCATGTCAGGCAATTTCATTGTTCAGCCCAAATCACTCTGACCCAAAAGAAGGAGGACCCTAGAAATTTGTAAAATGGCCATGAAGGAACAGAGGGAAGAATTCTGACACTGGTTGAGCACTTCCTGTTTACAACGCACCGTACTGGTGTCATTCATATGTTGTTTCATTTAATTGAGTCTTCGCATCAACCTAAAGAGTAAGATCTCATCGTCCCCATTGTACGGATGAGAAGTTCATAAACGGAATAGAGCTAAGATTGAAACATGGTCTGTCTGGTGTCCACACCCATATCCTTTGCACTGCCACGACCATGGCACCATCAGCAAGTACTAACTAGAGAGTCCTGGCTGAAGAACTGTGAGAAGGTATAATTCATTCTTTCATGCCATAGTCTATGTCTTGACAGTGGAGACCTGGGGCAAGGAGTATGCAAAGTATTTAGATGTAGCTGCGCATGAAAGGTGTTACCGATGAGAAAAACAGTGGCACTAAGGAGGTCCTAACAGCACCCCTGGTGTAGCCTCGATGGTGAACACAATTTCCAGCCACAGGCCACCAAGACAGGTCTGCAGGTTAGAATCTATTTCACTCTGCATGAAGAATCGTAACAGAAATTTCAAGAAGGTTTCTATTGGAATTGGAAATATGGTGTAGGCAATTCCCTAACATGAGCAGGAAAAAAATTTAAGGTTATGGGAATGCCAAACAAGATGAAGCAAAAATAGATCTAAAGCTCAAGTTGCCAGGACTATAATTATGAAAGTGACTTTTGTCCTTGGAGCTTCTTAAAAGATGGCTTCATAGTCCTGTGAGGGGAGTGTCTTTGGAATTTGGAATTCTCCCCTCCAGTTGGCATGAAATCAGTCCATCTGAGCCAATGTGGTTCACCGAGCTCCCCATACTGGCCACATGTGAGGTTGCATGTGTCTGTCAGCTGCGGGCTTTTCATAGATAGCACATTTTCAGTTACTGGGAACACGCTGCAATCTATAATCTTCTCACAATGGAACACCTAGAAGCTTCAGATTATTTCGGACCTTGATCTAATTTTATGTGCTGAAAAATACTTAATACATTGCGGGTTCTCACCAGGCATTATCCATCTTGCTAAAACAAATTATCACCAGAAATTTACATGCATACCATCTCCTAGCATCACACACCAGCTCTGCTTCTTGAACTAAGTAGATATTGAGTAAATATTAGTTGAATGAACCAGTGAATGAATGATCTCTGTAAAGCTGCAGGTTTCTGAGAAGGGTGTGTGATCTGACTCATAACGGGCGTGCCAAAGCTGACTTCTAGGACTGAGCAAAGAACATAATGATGCGCTCAAGGCTCTTAAACTAAAGATCTTTTGCATTTATTTATAAATACACTTTCATAGTATTGGTCATTTTGCCCTACTAAGACCTTACAATGAACTAATTAGCTCTTTGTGATTTACAAAGCACTCTTGCAAACAGACATACCTCATCTCAAGGATATAGTACATAACTCTGCTTCCATGATCTTCCGCTTTTTCCCATTGTATTGAATTTTTACTCCCTTCTAATAATTTTGGAATGCCTGGTTTACTTGGGACTCCAGCTTTAGGAACAAAAGAAAATACTGATAAATCTTTTAGAAGTATAAAATATTCTGAATTGACATCTTTCCACAGACTATATCTACTAAGAGGAAATATTAATTCAAGAAATTAATTAATCAAACATTCAGAAACATTCTCATGTGAGTACATATTTTTTAAATTAGTACCCAAAGTTTTTATTAGTGTAGGATGGATTAGTGATAGGATTAACAATATATCTTAAATTGACACAAAATAAGTGATAAATGCAAATAAAGAAAACTATCATTAGTTTTGGAGAATTTTCCCTCTATTCTTATTGGGATCAACCTGGAGTTATGGTGTACCTTTCAAGCCACTAGTTAATGTACTTTTCAGAGTTTTTATTTTTAGTACCTAGAATATAGTAGTCACTAAGTAAATATTTGTTGAACATTCCATAACACAATTATCATTTAGTTCTCACTGTAAAATGTCATAGAAAGACAGAAAATCAGAATACTGAAAAGGAGAAATAATTTTGTCCAGTTTAGGATTCTACAAGACCAGGTAAGATCTCATTAAAAGATACTGCCTATAAGGTCTTCTGATTCTTTGCAATTTTTTTTCACTCAGACTCTAGAAATAGTCATTTAAAGTGCCACACTCTTCCTCTCTCCCCCTTTTTTAGAAAAAAATATCATCCTCCAGGGTTGGTAAACTAAGTGATGAGAAAAGAATTATGAACCTGGTACGGTGATGTCTTCTGAGTGCTGTGTATGTTAATACATACCCTTAGTCTTAAAGCTTTCTGGAAAGGAGGTGCTATTTTCTCCTGTCATATAAACCACCAGTATTCGGACATTATAGGAAGTATAAGGTTGTAGATCTGTGATGTTACACAGGTACACAGGACCTGGACTGCATGAACCGTTAACACGGTAAAACTCAGTGTATTTCCACTAGGAAAAAAAAAGTCTCAATTAACAGTTTTATTTCTCTAAGGAAACAGAAATTCATAAGCTTGTGACACATGATTAAAATTTAAATAAAATTTACTTTCCCTTAAAAAATAAGGGCTTCTTTATGGATGTTTTATACCAAACATTATCCCCACCATCTACAGCCATTTTATATTTTATGTCAATCAATAACTGACTGCAGTGACAGTTGTTGAGTCCATGATGGGACAGTATCTCTGGCTAGAGACTATCTGGGAAGTTTCAGAGCTGTGACTTCTTGATTTCCCTAACAGAAGACACATTAATCAGTATTCATGGCTGAAGGACCTTGAGGGATCAAAACAATGATACCTTCAATTCCAGGGGTTTGCAGATGTCAAAATAATAATATTTTTACGTATAAATTATTTGAAGATGTCCACAGTGACCTGAAAATTTAAACATTTCATTTTTTTTCTCCCAATGCCCTTTTCTGACATGTAAGCACATTCCTTTCTTATACATAGGAAGCCTAGATCCCTATAAGAAGGAAATTTTTGCCCACCATCACTCAGCTCCTAAGTAGCAAGGATAGGAGTTAAATGCAGAAAAGCTTACTTTCATTCTACTTTAGATACTGAATCTCTAATTATAGTTATCTTAAACTTTTTTTCTCTGTGACATTGCTAAAAAAAATCCGTCTAGTGGATGCTTACTAACATGATTTGAATATGGTGATTTTTTTCACTTAACATACAGCAAGTAAAAGATAGCGGATGAGGTATTTTGTCAAGGGTTCTTGGTGTGTTTTCCCTAAAAGAAAGTCCTTGGAAGGTCAGTTTCCATAAATGAACTTTGCATCTCCTTTTACATTCAGTACTCATCAAGGTCACATCATTTCATTGGGTGAACACTTTATATTGTTTTTTTTTTTATTCAGTTAGGTATGATTCTCTATAGCATCTTCCAGAAGCAGACCACCATGTTACCAAAAAGAAAGAAAAAGAAAGGAATGAAGGAAGGAAAACATTGAAATGTCAATGCCAGGGACATTGCCTACATTAAACTCATAAATGTTTCAATCCCATGGATAGCCAAATGAAACAGATACACAGAATCCATCATATTTAGTCTGAATATTCCTTGAAAGAGAGAGAGAGAGATGAATTAATTCCTGACCCCCCAAATCTTAACACTTTTGGTCTTGTCTCTAATGATCTGTCTAGGTGGTCTAACATGCTCCAATATTTGGGAATTATCAGGGCTTCTTGCAATGTCAGGGAGGTGTTTGACAGAGAGTTTTGAGAGAAAGGAGCATCAGTGGCTGCTGGAAAACTGTAGAGACTGGCCTCACTACAGCAATGAATGTTCTGGGCAGAACACCAACTTGGAAAGGTACCCCGGGTTATCCCAGCAAATCACAAGGGAGTCAGGGCCTTTCATTTGTCAGAGGCCAACAAGTGCAGGGGTGAAGCTATTGCAAAAGGATTTTCAAATTACTGGGGAGGGGTGGGGGCAGGGAGTGTGATATTTCAGATACAGGAAAGTTTTGGTTCCAGTAGGGATTACCCTGAACAACTGAGGAAAACATAATATTAATGGACTTCCATGAAAAAAAAAATTATCAAAGTAAAATGACTTCTCTCCAGTTGTAAACTGAATGGGCTGTTCTTCTATACACTGTTGTGATAAATATTCTATGGAATTGAAGACCTAGATAGAAACTTAGCCTTCTGCTCTAATTCCCTCATATTCCAGATAAGGAAATTGGGGTGGAAAAGACAGGGCCTGAAAGTTGATCATTTTCTCCTTTTTTCCTTTCTAACACATTTCTTAATTAAAAAGGCATGCACACACCCACATTACTTCCCCCACCCCAGAGTTTCAGCACCTGAACCTAAGGGGAACACAGACTTACAGGCTCATTCCTCGCTGTCCTGAAATTATGTGGTAGGTTCAAGTTGCTGAAAGACAATAGAGCTTTCTAACTACATGTGGCTCATCAGCCCACTCAGAAGCACAGCCTTCCACTGTACTCATCAATTAGTACCTGCAGGTGGGCACACGTAGCAATTACAGTATCTTATCATCAACTTCATGATTTTCCAAATGTTTATCTGAAACTGTATTGAGCAAGTGTGAGAACAGAGAAAATTTAGAAACAAATAGCATTTTATGAAAGTCATGAAGGACTTTCACTCCCCAAACTCTGAGCAGTGGGATGCATGACTCCAAGGCCCACTTGAGATTCCTTCCCGAGCAGCATTGGAGTAGCAGAGCTGTGGGATGGGCCAGCCCCTGGGGTCTACCTCTGCCTGGCTGTGTGACATCTGGCTCCTCATGGCCCATGTCTGGGTTTCCATCTCCTCATCAAAATGAGAGGCTACTGCATCATCTCTAAGGTCCTTTTGCGTTTTGTTTCTTTGATCTAGGAAATGATCTTTATATCCTTTCCCTTGACCTTAGACTGAAGCATTAAGCTTATTCAAATAGATGCTCCAAAAAAAGTGATTCTCCAATTTCTCCAGTTTAACTGTATTCTTAAAAAGTGACTATTTTTTTTAATAAGCAACAAATCATCATAAACATGCTCAGTGGAAGAAATCCAACTATGGCCTTTGGTTTTCTCAACTCAATATTCAATATTGTTTCATATTTTTCATAGTTTTAATCTAAACAAGTACAAGATCATTAAAAATATCTTATATAAGCAATTTTTTAAAAGCATCCAGGGAAACAACTTAATTTTTTGATGAAACTGTAAGGCCATAGCTAAACTGATTTGTTTTTAAGTTACCACTGAGCAAAACATCCTAACCAGTCTTTACAAATGTGTTCATATACATAGGCCCATATATATATACAAACATACAAACACATTAATATACGGTGTAATAGTGTAACTGACATTTCACCACTATAAAATCATAGGTATCACTTTAAAAGTCAAGGGAAGTGGATGTAGCTCAAGCAGTTGGGCTCCCACCTACTACATGGGAGATCCAGGTTCAGTTCCCGGTGCCTCCTAAAGAAGACAAGCAAGATAGCAAGCTGATACAGTGAGCTGATGCAGTGAGCTGTCACAGTGAGATGACACAACGAAGAGACACAGCGAGGAAACAATGAGAGACACAACAAGCAGGGAGCAGAGTTGGCTCAAGTGATTGGGTACCTCCCTCCCATATGGGAGGTCCCGGGTTCGGTTCCCGGTGCCTCCTAAAAAGAATACAAGCTGACAGTAAGCGTAAACAACGAGGAGTAGGGGAGAAATAAATAAATAAAATAAATCTTAAAAAAAAAAAGTCAATGTACACATTCCCTGTGAATTAGCCAAATTAATTGATGCCTTAAACTTCAGTGGATATTTTCATGTTGATTAAAATGAGATGATTTCTGGATAAGGAACCACTTAAAGTTTACAAACCAAGATCAGTAAGACTAGCTTAGAATAAACTGGTTTATATTTTCCTTCTTTCTTGTTACATCCCAGCCCCAGAATGGTTGAAAAGACATTTCTATACAAGATTTTGAGTTTGTTATCTCTTTTTTTTTTTTTTCTTTTCATTTTTTGTGACAGAGAACATCAAATTGCTAGGGACTTTAAACCAGAAAACCATGCTGATAGCACCGAAACTAAGTAAAAATATCAGGAAATTAGTAAACTACACTTGATAGCTCTTTTACAAGGAGCCTTTTAAGAGCAAATTAATCTCTCTAGGAATTCTTTCCATCAGAAATTAGTCTGGATTGCTCACCACTTTTACATGCCAAGCGAATCAATGAATGTTGTAAAATCTATTGTTTATGCAAGAGAATGCTCCACAGATATGAAAAAGCCCTCCAATTTCTTCTATATCATAAAATAAAGATTTGCATTAACAAATGTATGGTAATGTCTACCTTCTGGAGCTCAAACCAAAATCTGATGAGGTTAACATTAGATGGCGCCTTCCATTCTAACTGCAAAGTCGTGTTCTCTGGAACCAGGGCATAAGGTTTCTCTGGGGTGTCAAAAGTTTCAACAGTGACAAGACGGCTTTCAGAACACCACAGTTCCTCGGAGTGGCAGGCCAGCACCTTTTTGTAGAAAAGAACAACTGGTTAGCCTTTTCAGAACCTTGTGCTTGAGAATGGCAAAAAAGTGTGCCCGATATACTCCCTGTACCTTTAATACATAGAGTTTTCCACCAGACAGTCCAGTAACATGCAGGGTGAGCCTTCCGCTTGGAAATTCACTTTGTCTTAGAGGAGTTGCAGGAATTAGGGGCAGATGTGAGACGGCCAGCTGATAGCGGATGGACTCTTTAGGTCCATTTGGCTTGTGAGATTCTCTCCAGGATATAATGAGGCTGGTGTCTGACCACACAGTTGTGTTAATGAGCCAAACTGCCTCTGGCACTGAAATAAATAGCAAGGAAGGAGAACTGCATGTGGCAAGAGCACTGAAAGGTGGAAAGAAGTCATGGGGTCTTGGTTGAGGGATAATCGTACCAGGTGAGCAGAATGAATGACAGCTGTTCAGAAGGAAAGCCAGACTTTTAGAAGATAATAGGCTTCCTGAAAGGCTCTCGCTTATTTCTGCCTGATTAACAAATCTTTCTGTGACTCCTGCTCAAGGATGTGGCTGATGTATGACGAATACCCCAATTCCAGTGAGTTTTGTGAATGCCATCAGCGACACCCCCAAAAACTGGCATCACCGCATAATAATCACCACCTCTTAAAATACTTTTTAAGATTCTAGATCCATTTTCCTTAAAGCAACGATGTTACACTACTTTAAATCTCAGTGGCCTCATGGGAATTCACCTAGGGAATAGGCTTGCCTTTCCTCTGCCTGGCCACGAGGTCTGAGATCTATGGAAGGAGAGTGGCACTGTGTGGTGAAACTGAAAACTTGTTTCCTCACCCCAAAGTATTGCCTTTGATGTTTCACCGGCTAGTTGCTTTTCTTCCTTATTTGGGGGAGTTAGAATAAGGGGCAGGTCATCAAAATATTTTTCTATGAAAACATTTCTCTTATCAAGCTTTAAAAAGAGCACATAATAACGATCACTTAGCATTCAGGAGTTAAATATAGGCATAAACATCACACATATCACACACGAAAAAAAAATTCACTCTAGAAATCCACATCATGCCCATAACTCACCTCCACTTTCAGTTTTCCCCCAAATCTCTTTTCCCAGAGGTAATTGCTCCAAAGGATCTGAATAATAATTCTTTACAGCTATCTGTATCATATAGGTTGAAAATGGTTGTAAGCCTTCAATAAGGGCTATACGCTCCTGAAATTCCTGTAATTAATTTTTTAAAAATCAATAACTAATTGTGTTTTTTGTACAAATGGGGAAGAAATTATTTAATCAGAGAAAGAAAAATCAAAAGGTTCAAAAAACGTTAATTTATTTTTAAATTCTGGATCATTAATGACAATGGTTCAGTCTCCAAATCTGCCCAGTCCTAAGTTTGTTTAATATCTCCAAGAATCAATACCAAATGATTGACAGGCTTCAGGCATTTTTGTGGCATGGCTCATTTTACATAGGCAGCGAAATTCCCAGAAGAGGGCACTATTTCATCAGCATTGCATTAGAAATTCAACAAGGTGGTATTGTAAAGACATGACACATAAGGAAATACAAAAAAAAAAAAAAGATGCAATTACATTATTTAATCCTTCTTAGATATAAAGTTTAAGATAGTAAAAAGACTCCTCAGCCTAATGGTTCTCAACTTGGTTGTCATTTGGAATCATCTGGGAAGTTTTAAGAAAATACTGATGCCTCTGTTTCACCCCCAGCGATTCAGATTTAATTGGTGTGAAGTCTGGGTCCAGAGATTTTAAAAGCTCCAGTGTGTAGTCAAGGCTGAGAACCATTGCCTTAGACCCATATTAGTCAAGGTGAAGACAGTATGGTAAATTATCTCCAACAACAGACATCTCTGATACTGCAGACTAACTTGGTCAGTGAAGTGATCCCACCTGTTTCTGAAATGACTCCTTTTTAGAAATATGTGAAGAAAGGTTAAAATAGATAAAGGAAATAACAAAGAATAGTGTGGAATTTCTGGCAAAGCATGTAGTCCTAAATGTCCAATAGTCACTTTTGCCTTTTGGATTGGCTAAGCCAAGAACCAAGCAGAATATTGGCTCTATCTGATTCCATCATTAGGAAAACTGAAACACGAATGCCAATGAGGAATGGATTGTACCCATTCATTTACTCATCCATTCAAGAACTATCTTGTGAATACCTATATGATGCCAAGTATTGTGCTAGGTGCTAGGTGCTAGGGATATAATGATGAATAAAAATGCAGACATAGCCCCTGTATAATAATGCATTTCACAATATACAGGAATTGATACACTGAAGTGTAGAGTACAATTTTTTCCCTTAGATAAATGCTATAGAGGACAAGTACATGGGAATGTCCTTTTGTCCAATTCATTTCTTACCCCTCAATCTGCAGCCTGCTGGATAAGCCACAAAAACAACTCTCTATTATTTTTTGGTGATAATTAGTTAATCATAGAGGGGAGCAGGCCCAGTTCCTTCAGAGCACTCAGGAAACAGTTACCATGGCATCAAATGGCCAGAGTTCATATACTGTACTTCCTTGAAGCTTAACTTACTTCCAGATAGGAGGACAAGAACACAATGTGTTTTGAGGGGTCATCAGCTGTAAAAAGTTGCATAATAGTACTGCATTTCAGAACATACAGAAAATACTTCACTGTGGCTGAGAATTTTATTTCAAAAAAAGGGCATCTTGTGGAAAGACAAAGACCAATCTTACCAGCATTCTGTATTTCAGGGCAGAGCTGTTTTTCCTGCCATTAACCTCACTGCAATATACCAGGTATGTTGGAGTAGGGCTGGTGATGCCAGACCACATGAGCTTGGGCCTGACGGGCGGTAATCCGATTGTGAGGCTGGTGTTAGTGGCATTAAGTATAGTTGGCTTCTCAGTATTTAAAGCTGGAGACAGAAACACTTCATCTAAAATAACAAGAAAACAAAGATTACATTCATTACACACATGAATGTATAAGATAGGAGCAGCAGATTTATTTAAGATCAAGAGTAATATCAAATGTTAGGAAGAAATTTATAACACATACATAGATTTTGCTTGAAGTAATAAAAATGAAAATGCTTTTGAAGTGATGCCGTCTTTGAAGAAGCAAAAATGTTTGTCCTGATACTGTGTGGGGCATACACCCCTGGATTCTACCCAACATCCTCCACTTCTTTAAGTTCACAGACATCTTCTATTGTTCGGGGTGGCATGCCCCCCCCCCGGGGAGGGGGTTCTTAGAGGTTCCCTTGCAGCCGGGGCAGACATGTGACACAGTCCTGGCCAATCAGATGTAAGGTAGGCATCTGGTAAGTGGGACTTTCAGAAAAGCTGTTGTCCAACTAAAATACGAGGCAGATTGGTTGGTATGCACTTCTGCCCTTCACCCTTTTCCCTGTCTGGAATGCAGACATGATGCCTGGAGGTGTGGCAGCCATTTTGTGAAAATGTGTCTTTTACATGCTTGAGGAAGACAGAAGCCCAGGTCCTTGATGGCACGGTGGAGCTGCCTGGAGAAGCAGGTTGGACCCTGCACAGCTCCAGAGTGCACCATTCATAGAGACTACAACACGAAAGGCATGTTCTAGACTAGTACAGTGCACAACCACACGTGCCAGCTCAGTTTCACCCTCTAAAGTCATGTTTCTATTACAGGACAATATCTAACCAATTCACTCTGTCTTATGCAAACCATCTCCTAAAAATACAGCAACCTCATGCAAAGAAAGCACAATAGGCAAATAACTACAAAAATGATTTTAATGTGAAACCTAGTAATCTTACACTTGGTTAACACTTGGGCTTATCAACACAGCACTTTGTCATCTCTGATAACATAAAAAGCATCCTTCACTCTAGCCACATTGGCTGCCGGCAAAATGTGCCAGACTTTTCACCCCTCCAGCCCTTCACATAAGCTGTTTCCTCTGGCTGCAATGACCTTCCGCACCTCTGAATCCCTACTTACACTCAGCTCCTGCATCATCTCTTCTAGGAAGCCCCAGCTGCTCCCTAACCCACGCAAGCTGCTTCTCCTCCGTGCCCCCAGCATGCCCCACACATTCCACACAGCACTAGCCACATTGCAGGTTTTGTTTTTCCCTTTGGTGCTTTCTTGCCTTTATCCACCACCAGAATGTGAGTTCCTTGGGCTGGCACTGTGGTTAATTCACCTTTGCGCATCCAAAGCCCAGGAGAGTGCCTGCTGCATATTAGGTACTTTAAAAATGTTGTTGATCTTTATTAATTTGTGTTATCAAATTATAAAATGCATCCTGTGCATTTGGCAAGGAAGAAAATTAGTGGGAAAATGTCTAAATGACTTGATCAAGTCAGTTCCTTCACTTACCAGCTTTGGGGCCTTGGGAAAGTTGCTCCGGGTCTCTCTACTCCAATTGTCTTCTATAAAGAGGGGGTAATTATCTAGCTCACAGGACTGTTGTGAGAATTAAATAAATTTACGTATATATCACTCTATCCTTGGGGCAAAGGGGGCATTGTAAATAAAACGTAGCTATTATTATTATTCTCATTAGTAGGATTTATCGGGGCCTTTGCAAAATTAGGGAAAATAACACTGGCATGATTTGGGAATTTCAAGTATGAATTCCAAAATGCAGAAAACAATGTTTAAAAAACAACTGCACACGTAAATTTTCAGTTGTGTGGTTGTGAACCTAATTTTGAGAACACTTGGAAGGTGTGAGTGTTGGAGGAGTATAATTTCACTAACATTGCAAAGTAGGCCTGGCTTCACTTCAGCCTATACCACTGTCTGTGCTGGTGTCTGCTCTGTGCTGGGAATGGGGCAGTCATTTTAGCAGCCAGACCAAACATGGTTCCCAAGGTCATCGGTACTTTTGTTATTCCTTTATGTTGATCTAACTGATATGATATGAGATATGATATGATATGATATG
>JAQZBX010002914.1:0-68477 GCA_029593785.1 Cabassous unicinctus
ATATATATATATATATATTCATTTTGGAAAGGTCTTTTTAACATTCAAATCCGATCATGCCCCTCTCCTGAGTTGAGTCTTCTAGTAGTTCCCCTTAACTTCCAGCATGAAGTTCAAACTCTTGCTACCTCTCCGGTTTCATGCTGTCTACCCACGTACCCTTCTCTCTTAACAACCATGCAACTCCCCTGACCTCCACTTCCAAACAAAAAAAAACCCCAAATTTTCTTTTTCTATTGTCTTTTGTCCTCCCTCATTCCAAAACCTTGGACTCACTTCTACAGAAAGGCTAGGTTAGGAGCCCTGCTCTGTAGCATCCTGTGCATACTCTGGTATTGCACTTATACATCATATTCCTTCATTTACCTGTCTTCCCAGACTGGCCACAAATGTGTCTTTTCAACTATTTCATTTTTCCAGCTCTTCAATGTTTTTAATACAGTGCCTGGCACAATTCTTGGGACATAGTATGTGCTCAATAAATGTTGAATGGGTAAATCAAGGATGATACACACTGTGGCTCCAGACCAGACAAACTTAGACATGCCCCCTGAAAACCACCTGGTTGGCAATTTCAATATTTCATCTCCTGTTCCCATTTTCTATTTTTGGGTACTGTATATACTGCAGATTTGGTTAGAAAACAGGCAACTATTTGTAACTTTCAAACAACTATTATCCTAAGCCAGGTTAATTCCTCTGGGAAACTTTACTTGATTAAAATGCTTATTGCCCATCACTGCCACCCTCATTGGCACATGCAGCTATTCCCTGAACATGGCAGAATGAAGGAGGAATGACACCTCTGCATCTCCAGGGTCCTGAAGAATTGCTGCCTCCATGAACAGGATGGTGACTGGCAGGTCCCCTTCCTTTAGCCTTTTCAAGCCTTCTTCAAATGCTCCAGGCCAGTCCTTGAATGGGTTTTCAGTGTGAAAGTAATATCCCTGCAACACAGAGATGTCCAAGCCATCTAATTAGCTGTTCACTCTTACATTCAGTAAATTCTCCATTAAAATTATTGTTTTTTCCCTTATTATGAATTGATGCATTCTTATTGTATAATGTTTAGATTATATAGAATAATATAAAAAGAAGCCCAAAGTTACTTATAATGCCACAACCTATACATAATCACTACAAATAGTTTGGAGTTTGTTTTCTTTCCAATAGTTCTTTTTTTCTTTTTCTTTTAACCATGGCCCCCTAAGATATTAAAAATATTAACTTTTTAGACATGCTTTTTTCCTAAGTGCTGCCCCCTTCCCCAATGTTAATACCACATTCTGTACATCTGTTTATGTACTGTGGCCCTTTGGAGGACTACAAGCCATTGTAATATCTAAGTTATTTTCGTCCTTTCCCCCAAGAACAAATTTTTGCTCCATTGGAAGTGATATTGCTCCATTGAAAATGCATGTTTTAAAGTTATAGACTTTTTAATTGCAAAATTTAAACAGTTCAGAAAGAACAAACAAGCCTCTATTAGTTTTCTATTAGTATATAGATTAAATCAAAAGGCTCATACTATATATGCAGTTTTGTAGTTTAAGCCCCACTTAATTTTATGTTGTCATCATTTGCCTAGGTGATTAAGATTATTTATTTGGATGTGCTAAAATTTATCTAATCAGTTCCTTATTGATGAGCATTCAGGTTATTTTCAATATATATTTTTTGAGGTACCAGGGCCGGGAATCGAACTTGGGACTCTGCATGTGTGAAGCCAGCACTCAATTACTGAGCCACATCGTTGGCTTCCCTATCTGTTTGCTTGTTGTTTTTTTTTTTGGAGGCATGGGGAACTGAGCCCAGGACCACTCATGTGAGAAGCAGGCACTCAACTGCTTGAGCCACATCTGCTCCCTTCAATTTTTTTGCTATCATAAATAAAGCTGCAGTGAAAGCCTCATGCTCAAATCCTTGTTTGCATTTGATTAGGATCTCAAGATAAACTTCTATAGTGATTTATTAGGATAAAGGCTGTGAACTGTTTTGAGTTCCTTGATAAATGTAGTAGAACTGTTTTTGAGCAAGTTTGTCTCAAAAACGCTGTCACCAAAAGTATATGAAAGATATTAGTTTTTGCAACCTTACCTGCATTGATTATCATAAAATCCTTCCAATTTGATAGATACAAATAACCAAGTCCATTTATGATGGACTGAATGGAGACTCTCTCCATAGGTGCTTAGGAAGTCAAGACTGAATGGAGACTTTCTCCATAGGTGCTTAGGAAGTCAAGACTGAATGGAGACTCTCTCCATAGGTGCTTAGGAAGTCAAGATCACATACTGAAAGACACAGGGTATGACCAGCTTATGTGGATCTGAATGGAGACTCTCTCCATAGGTGCTTAGGAAGTCAAGATCACATACTGAAAGACACAGGGTATGACCAGCTTATGTGGTGGCTGTGCCTGATACGGGGGCCCGGAAGGGAGGCACGAAGGCCTTGGGGGCATGAATTACAGCCCAGAGTCCAAAAATCCTCACTGATATTTTCCCTTCTAACTTAGCTTTGATTTCTTTGAGGAAAAGACAATTGTTTTAATGTGATCATTGTGCTGATTTATGAGATTTCCTAGTCTTCTGAGGAACAGAAAATGATTGGGAGGAGAGAAACATTTTAATGACTATGCAGATTGCAAATCCCCTTTACCAGAGACTATTTATCATCATATCCACAGCATCAAGCGCGGAGTACACACTCAATAAATTTTTGTTGAATTGAAGCAAAAATCATGGAAGTTTTCCAGAATTGAATGTTATGGAGGGCTCCTCTACCACACACAAAACAATACTATAAAACTTATATACATATATTTTTTCTGTGTAAGAAAATTCTACATCTCTTTCTATCTTTCTAGTCATTTATACTAATTCCTCAAATAATATTATTTTGAAATATGGACCTCAAGTGTTTTTGTAAGCAAAAATCCTAGAGCAACAGCTTTATGGGCAATTTGGCTGGTTGCTCATTGCGCTCATATATTTGCTGAAGCTCTTACTGGGAAAATCTCTCAAGAATCATCTCGGGACTTGACCTGGGTGTGTTAAGGGTATCTTTTTCCATTGAGTCTCTCTTGTTACCTGTGTAATGACCACCTGTGAAATGTAACCCTACGTCTCTACTCTTTGCTCCCCTGCCTATTGATACCACTTCTGCTGTTAGCACATTGCCATGACTCATGTGACTGAGTGACAAAGCCATGTGGGATTAGCCCAGTTCTGTTATAACCCAACCTCAAAAGTCAGTTCAGTAACTGACCATCGTTCAGAATGTAAGTGTTGGTTGCTTGACCAAACTGTTTTAACACTGAAAACATAAAAGCATTTCATTCCAGTTTGGCTGCTTTCACACATCAAATGAGTATGTTGCTTGTATCAATCAGAATTTCCTCTAGGTCAGATTGATATTAAATTGTGTGCTTAATTCTTGGATTTTTTTTTTTTACTGTTATTGACACATCCATAAAATACAGTCTAAAAGGGTTGAGAAAGCTGATCAGCATTTGTAAGAACAGAATTGGTTACCTTCTCACTAGCTGAGATTGTGACTTGAGTCTGGGCTTCTTGGTTCTCAGATATCCAGTTCCTCCGAGCCATTTCTTCCCATTCTGCTTGCATCTTATCCCAAAACTCTGTGTCTGACTAGGAGATAGAAAAAAAATGAGGACAGATTTAAGAACATGCTATATCACCTGGTTTATTCCCAGAGAAATAGTTTTCCTTGCAGACCAAAATGAGTTCTGATGAGGAGGAAAATGTTTAAACTGGCCGCATCCAGTGGTTCTCACAGTTGAAGAGCTTCTGGAAGGTACTCATTGGTCAAAGTGTTGAACAGGATTAGTTGTGACTTTCTCCAGTAGGAAAATAGTTACCATCTGAAGTACCAGGATCATATATACCAAATTCATCTAAAAGTCCACTACTTAGATGGTTTCAAGTGTGGGCATGGGCACACATTTTAGGAAGGGAAACCTTTCCCAGAGTCGCTCTTAGGATATGAGGAACTAGGACAACTGTTTTGGGACTGACTGGGCAGTGACCTGGAGAGGCAGTGGCTGTGGACAAGGGAAAGTAACATTAATTGATCCTTCTCTGTTGCCAAGATAATGCTAGGAGAAAACTGAGGCTGGAGGGTTAAGGTCACAGAACTAGGATTGAATAGGATCTGAATCCCAGTTTGTCTTCAAAGGCCCAGCTTGTCTCCTGGAGCCAAACTTGGCCTGCTGGTGCTAAAGAATGTAGGGATCCTAGCTTTAGAAGGGAACTTGATTGAATCCTCTTCAAGGTCTTTTCTATGGCAGGATGAGTTTTTTGAAAATATTCATATTTTCTCATTATAATTTCCCCTTCTCTCTTCCTAAAGAGAAATCAGATGAGCTTCAGGGCAAGTCCCTGGCCTGAAGCAGAATTTTTTTGCAAGATATTTCCCCAATTGGATTTTATTTTATTAAGTCCAAAGGGAAAGAGAAAGGTGCAAGCATCTTTCCAGGGGCAGGGAAAGAGATGGAGTTTGGAAGGTTCGAAGATTAGTGGGAGACTGGTGCTCAGCTTTATTGGTATTTCCCTAGCAAATTTCTCTGTCAAATCCTCAGAGAAGATGACTGAGGGTATGACTAGGGAGACTGGTTTGAACTCTGATCTTTGTGTAGAATGGAAATTGGGAGAAGCTAAATTGTAAGGAACCACTTAGGACTTGGATTACTGTTAGCAGTCACCATGACAGAAGAGAGGATAGAGACTCTACCCTTGTTTTCTGGCACATATAAGCCTGCCAGATTTGGTGTGATATTGGCAGGGGTGGAGACTCAACACAGCCCAAGACTAAGTTATCTGCCAGTTTGGTAACAGTGATTTGGTAAGAGAGATGGGCATTTCTTGGACACCTGAGTATGGGGCTGAGATCTGTACTCTTTACCTGCAAATCTAAATTTCTATGACTCTAAGTCTTGTGACTTTGTGACATATCATCAACTTGACTTGAGGTTACCCATTACCTTAGTTTTTAAAAAAAAACTTCACTTTGAAATAATTTCAAACTTACAAAACAGTTGCAAAAATAATACAAAACCAATAAAGAAAACTCCAATATAACCTTGGCTGCTCAAGCTATATCATACAATGGGTTGGCTTAAACAATGAGAATTTATTAGCTCATGGTTTTGAGGCTAGAAAAAGTCCAAATTAAGGCATCATTAAGCTTTCTTCTTGAAGACTAAGGCATTCTGGGGCTGGTGTTTCTTTCTCATGGCAATATCTATGGTGGCCTTTCCAGGCCTCTCCTCTTCCAGGTTCTTTTGATTTCAGCCTCTGGATGCTCCCTTTAAGGCTTTCTCTGTGTCTGAATTTCATTCTGCTTACAATGAACTCCAGTAATAGGATTAAGACCCATCCTGATTGGGTTGGAACACCTTAACTGAAGTAACCTTATCAAAACATCCTACTTATAATAGGCCTACTCCTACAGAAATGGATTAAGTTTAAGAACATGTTTTTCTGGGGCATATAGCTCCAAACCACCACAAACCAGATTTCAAACTTTTAACATTTTGACACATTTGTTTTATCATTCTCCCTCCTTCCCTCATTCCCTCCCTCCCTTCTCTCTCTATATATATAGTCTAAAGATTTAAGAGTATGTTGCACACATCATGCTCCTTGGACATTTAATACTTCCAAGTATATTTCCTAAGAGCAAGTACATACACTTATATAACTTCATTAAATACAGTTTTTAAGTTCAAGAAATTTAATATTGATATTAAGTATAAAGTCTATATTCCATTTTTTTCAAAAGACCCAGTAATATCCTCTTGGGCATTTTATCCTCCAGTATTAGATACAGTCCAAGAACATATTGCATTTAACTGTCATTGTTTCTTTAGTTTCTCTCTGTCTGTCATTGTGGAAGCAGGTATACATAAAATTTCCCATCCCAGGGATTCCTAAGTATACAGTTCAATGGGGTCAATCGCATTCACAGTGTTGTGCTACCCTCACTAAAAAACTTTTTCATCACTGCAAACAGAAACCCTGCATCCACTATGTATTAGCTCCCCATATCCCTCCCCACTGCTCCTGGAAACCTGTACTCTACTTTCTGTCTCTATGTATTTGCATATTCTAGTTATTTCATGCAAATGGAATCATACAATATCTGTCCTTTTGTGTCTGATTCATTTCACTGAACACAAAGTCTTCAAGGCTCATCCATGTTGTAGCATGTATCAGAACTTCATTCCTTTTTAGAGTTGAATAATATTCCATTTTGGTAGCTTTGTATATGTTTTGTTTATCCATTCATCTGTTGATGGACATTTGGGTTTCACTTTTTGCTTTGGTGAATAAGGCTGCTATGAACATGGATATTCAAATATCTATTCAAGTCCTGGATTTTAATTCTTTTGGGTATATATGTAGGAGTGGGATTGCTTGGTCATATGGTAGCTCTATGTTTAACTTTTTGAGGAACTGCCAAACTGTTTTCCACAGCTATTGCACCATTTTACATTCCCATCAACAGTGTACTAGGGTTCCTATTTCTCGGCATCCTTGCCAGCTTGTTATTTTCCTTTTTTAAAATTTTAGATAATAGCCATTCTAGTGGGTGTGAGGTAGTATCTCAAATGGTTTTAATTTGCATTTCCCTAAGCTAATGACACTGAGCATCTTTTCATGTACTTATTGGTCACTTGTATATCTTCTTTGGAGAAATGACTGAGTCTTTTGCTCTTTTTTAATTGGATTGTCTTTTTGTTGTTGAGTTGTAGGAGTTTTATTTTATTTTTTTTTTTCTTCTGGATATTAAACCCTTATCAGCTATACAGTTTCCAAATATTTTCTACCATTCTGTTTGTTGTTTTTCACTTTCTTGATAATGTCCTTTAATGCACAAAAAATTTAAGTTTTGATAAAGTCCAATTTATCTATGTTTTTCTTTTGTTGTTCATGCTCTAAGTGTAAAGTCTAAGAATCCATTGCCTAATACAAGGTCCTAAAGCTATTTTCCTATGTTGCTTTCTAAATGTTTTATAGCTTTAACTCTTAAAATGTTGATCCATTTTGAATTAACTTCTGTATATGGTGTGAGGTAGGGGTGCACTTTCATTCTTTTGCACGTAGATATACAATTGTTCTAGCACAATTTGTTAAAGGGACTATACTTTCCCCATTGAATTGACTTGGCACCCTTTTCAAAATCAATTGGCCATATACATGTGGGTTTATTTTTGAACCTTCAATTCTATTATATTGGTCTATATGCTTGTCCTTGTGTCAGTACCCACTGTTTTGATTACTGTAGTTTTGTAATTAGTTTTGATATTGGGAAGTGTGAATTCTCCAGTTTTGTTTTCCTTTTTCAAGATTTTTTTTGCCTGTTTGGGATCTTTTGCCCTTCCACACAAATTTGATGATTAGTTTTTCCAGTTCTGCAAAGAAGGCTATTGCTATTTTGATTGCGATTGTGTTGAATTTGTAAATTGTTTTGGGGAGTATTGACATCATAATGATATTAAGTCTTCCAATTCATGAGCACAGAATATCTTTCCATTTTTAAAAATTCTTTTAAAATTTCTTTCGGTAATAGTTTATAGTTTTCCATGTACAAGTCCTTTATATCCTCAGTTAAATTTACTCCTGGATATTTTATTCTTTTGTAAATGGAACTGGTTTCTTGATTTCCTTTTAGGATTGCTCATTACTGGTGCATGAAACATCACTGATTTTGTGTGTTGCTCTTTCACCCTGCCACTTTGCTGAATTCATCAATTAGTTCTAATAGCATTCTTTTAGATTTTCTATATATAGATCATGCCATTTGTGAACAGGGATACCTTTACTTCTTCCTTCTAATTTGTATGACTTTTATTTCTTTTTCTTGCCCAATTGCTCTGACTAGAGCTTCCACTACAATGTTGAATAGCTGTGGTGAAGTGGAGATCCTTGTTTAATGCCCATCAGCTTTTTTAAAAAACTATTTACTTTATTTATTTACTCCTCTCCCCCCGCCCCCATTGTGTTCGCTGTCTGTTCTCTGTGTCTGTTTGTTGTGTCCTCTCTGTATCTGCTCATCTTATTTTTAGGAGGCACTAGGAACCGAACCCGGGAACTTCCATGTGGGAGGGAGTCACCCAATTGCTTGAGCCACATCTGCTCCCTGCTTGTTTGTCTCTTGTTGTGTCATCTTGTTGCATCATCTTGTTGCATCAGCTTGCCATACCAGCCCATCACATCAAGTCACTGTCTTGCTCGTCTTCTTTAAAGGCACCAGGACCCAAACCTGGGACCTCCCATGTGGTAGGCAGGCACCCAACTGCTTGAGCTGCATCCACTTCCCAGCCCATCATCACCTTTTCACTCTCTGAGTCTCACCCTACACTCCACCTGTCACCTCTGGGTGGTGGTTGTTCAGTGGCAAGAACACTTCTTCAAAGTTGCTCTTAATGATAATCATAACCTCATTTCTTCTGGATACAAATGTTCAGGGGAGGAGGGCTGGCTCAATGTGATTAATCCAGGGTACTAAATAAATAGTAGGTTGTAAGTTCCTTCTTTATTATGTTCAGTATATTCATTATTACCACAAGAATGGGTCCTATCCTGTTGGTGCAGGCCTTCTCTCATTGAAGGCTCAGGGAAGCAGGCATCATGACAATCTTTGAGATGCTTGAAGCACATGGACTGGCCACCAGGTACCCAGGTAAAGGTTGGGAATAAAATCTGAAATTTCTTTTGTAAAGGATTTTTCTATTAGAATTCAAAATTGTGCAAAAAGAATGATGGCAGATATATAAAATCAAAGGCTAGATAAAAGACTGAAAGGAAATGTGCTACCATGTTAATAGTAATATGTCTTTGAATAAAGGGATGATGGCTGTTTTTTTCCTGCTTCTTTACATTTTTCTCTACTTTCTAAATTTTCTATGATGACCATGCATTGATTTTAATATTTAAAAAAGTGAAAAGAAAAAGCCATAAAAAAGAAAAATAAAGTTATTTTCCTTTTTTTCAACAGCATGGAACCAGGATATTACTAGAGATTAAGGAATTTGGAGAAAATTTTTGGGGCACACCTTTTCTTTAAGAACCCTTCAAGGACACAGATTCAACTTGTCTGCATTAGCACCTAAGAAAAATCTGTTAAGTGAATTTTATAATGTTTTCTGACTTTCTCAAACCCCCTTTGGGGTTATGTGAAATGCCAATGACTGCACATCTTTTCTGAAGCAGTTACATACCCCTGGTGAGATTCCTTGGTACTTAAAACATATTAAAAGTCTTCTGAATGAAAGAATAATTTGTACATCTGGGTTACAAAAGGATGCATCACCTTCCCTGACACTTCAAATTAGAGCAGTAGATGCATAAATAAGACTGTTGTGGAAAACAGACAGAATCCCAGCTGAGGTGGGGCTGCCAGACTCTCATTTAATGAGATACACCAGGACTTACTGTTTTTACTTAAAATAAGTCATTGCCGACTAATTAAAGTGCACAGAGCAGTTTTCATTTAATTACAGAAGACTACTTTTAGCACAATCAATTTTCATCCAGTCTTGGAATCCAGACTTCATCCACGTAACTGCAATTAACACTGCCTTTAAAAAAATCAATTTCAGAGAAACCTGAAACATATTTGAATTTTAAACATTTCAGACATGATTGAAGGGTATTATTTATTTATGATTTTCTTAGCTTTTCTGGGATTTTAGCAGATTTTTAAAAAATACCTCTACAGTTAACCAAATCAGCTGCTGACACCAGTTATGAGCTGACTATTGTTTGTAATCCATTTTCATTTAAAAAAATAGCTTTTTGATTATAACAATGGTACATACTCATAAAAAAACTTAGGTTAAACAGTATGGTGATTAAGAACAACAGCTTTCTTTTCAAATGTTCCTGGGTACAATTTCTGCTTCCATAACTGACCTTCTACAAGTTCCTTAACTTCTCTGGGTATCACTTTCCTTATGTTTAAATGAAAATGTAATTGTGACCTTGGTTAGTCACTATGAGGATTAAATGAGAAAATGTAAATGTAGCATCTAGCATGTGGTAGATATTAAATAAAAGTAGATGCTCTTATTAGTGTTTTTGTGTCATTGAGAAAAATATAAAGAAGGAAACAAAATCACCCAAAACTTCAAAGCACAAATACATATTCTATGAGCATTTTGGTGCTTCAATTTGCTGTAAATATATATTCCTTCTCTAGATACCTTCCCTCTCTTCCTTTAAATCTTTCACCTAACTATTCAAACACAGGAGCAAGGTTAAGCAAATTATGGTAAATTCTCTTTAATGGACTGTTATGTTGCAGTTAAAATGGTCTTTGAATACGGAGATTATTATAGCATGAAACATTCCTTAAGTTATAATGTTCATTTATAACTGGTATGATCACAATGATAGAAAAACAGCAGCAAATAATGTGGAAAAAAGACTGAAGAGAAATGCACCAATAGCATTATTTTTATGAGATAGGATTATGAGTAATTTATCTCATGACCTTTCCTTGTATTTTTCAGTATTTTCTAAATTTTCTATTGTTAACATGTTATTTTGGTGGAAAAGTAAGCTTTGGTTTAAAAAAAGCTTACTGCTTTTCAATTTCAATTCCCCCGATGTTTTCTCCAGTGGCCCCAGATTAGAATAACTCTTGCCTCCAAATTCCTTCAACACGTGTATTGTGTATCAGCGGTTTAGAGAAAGAGAGGTGTGTGCTAGAAGCTGCTGTTATCCTTATGAACTTGAGCAAGTAAGTTTAACCCATCTATATGCTATTTTCTCTTATGTATAAAGTAAGGAGTCTGGGTTCATTAGATGTTAGCTTGGGTTCCTTTTTCTTTGTAGTTAAACTCATAAATAAGAGGTGTTTTAGTTTCCTAGGCTGCTCAAGCAAATACCATGAAATGGACTGTTTTAAACAATGGGAATTTATTAGCTTAGGGTTTTGAGGCTAAAAGAAAGCTCAAATCAAGGCATCATCAAAGCAATGCTTTCTCCCCCGAAATTGTGGCTTTCTGGGGGTGGCTGCTGGTGATCTTTGGTCCTTCGGTTGTCACATGGCAAGGCACATAGTAACATCTCCAGGTCTCTCATTTTGCTTCTAGATTCCACTGATGCTCAGCTTCTGGCTGGTTCCTCTGTGGCTTTCTTTCTCTGTGCTGTAATTTTACTCTACTTATAAAGGATTCCAGTAATAGGATTAAAACACATCCTGATTGAGGTGTGTCACACATTTTAACTGAAGCAACCTAATGAAAGGGTCCTACTGACAATGGGTTCATACCCATATGGATGGATTATATTTAAGAAAATGTTTTTTAAATACATAAAATAAAAAACAAGGGAGGGGATATCATCACTGATCTCACAGAACTAAAGAGTATCATCAGAGGATACTTTGAAAAATTGTATGTCAACAAGATAGATAACCAAGATGAAATGGACAAATTTCCTGAAACACACAAGCAGCCTACATTGATGAAAGAAGATATTGATGAACTCAACAGACCAATCACAAGTAATGAGATTGAATTAGTCATCAGAAACCTCCAAACTAAGAAAAGCCCATGACTAGATGGCTTCACAGCTGAATTCTACCAATCATTCCAGAAAGAACTAACACCAATCCTGCTTAAACTCTTCCAAAAAAATAGAAGTGGAGGGCATAAGGGAGAGGATGTGGCTCAAGTAGTTGAACACCTGCTTCCTACATGGAGGTCCTGGGTTCAGTCCCTGGTGCCTCCTAAAAACAAAAACAAACATGCAAACAAACAAAAACTAACTCAGGAGAGCTGATGTGGCCCAGTGGTTGATTTCCAGCTTCCCACATATGAGGTTCCAGGCCCCAGTACCTCAAAAACAAACAAACAAACAAAACACACACACAAAAATGAAGGGAGCATTGCCTAACTCATTCTATGATGCCAACATCACCTTAATACCAAAGCCACATAAAGATTCCACACAAAAAAAGAAAACTACAGACCAATTTCTGTAATGAAACTGGATGCTAAAATCTCAAAAAACAAAACAAAACAAAACAATACTTGACAATTGACTTAAACAACATATCAAATGAATTATACACCATGATCAAGTGGGTTTCATCCCAAGTATGCAAGGATGGTTCAACATAAGAAAATCAATCAATGTAATATACCACATTAGCAGATTGAAAGAAAACAATCACATGATCATCTCTACTGATGCAAAAAAAGCATTTGACAAAATACACATTCTTTCTTGATAAAAAATATTCAAAAGATAGGAGTAGAAGGAAACCTCCTCATTATGATAAAGGGTATATATAAAACCCACAGCTAATAGCATAGTCAATGGTGAAATGCTAAAGGCTTTCCCTCTAAGATCTGGAACAAGACAAGGATGCCCACTGTCACTGCTCTTATCTAACATTGTGTTAGAAGTCCTTGCTTGAGCACTTAGGCAAGAAAAAATTATAAAAGGCATCCAAATTGGAAAGGGAGAAGGAAAAACTTCACTATTTGCAGATTACATGATCCTATATATAGAAAGCCCTGAAAAATCTACAACAAATCTTCAAGAACTGATAAATGAGTTTAGTCAGATGGCAGGATATAAGATATAAGATCAACATGTATATCCTACGTGATCAAATCAGTAGCATTTCTGTACACCAATAATGAGCAATCTGAGGAGGATATCAAGAAAAAATTCCATTTACGGTAACAACTAAAAGAATCAAATATCTAAGAAAGAACTGAACTAAAGATGTAAAGGATTTGTACACAGAAAACTACACAAATTGTTAAAGGAAATCAAAGAAGAACTAAATAAATAGAAGAATATTCCATGTTCATGGATTGGAAGACTAACATCATTAAGATGTCTGTCTTACACAAATTGATTTACAGATTTAATGCAATCCTAATAAAAATTACAACAGGATTTTTTTTACTGAATTGGAGAAGCTAATTATGAAATTTATTTGGATAGACAAGGGGCCCTGAATAGCCAAAAACATATTGAAAAAGAAAAACGAAATGGGAGAAATCACACTACCTGACTTTAAAGCATACTACAAAGCTACAGTGATCAAAACTGCATGGTATTGGCACAAGGATTAACATACTGATCAATGGAACTGAATTGAGAGTTCTGAAATAGATCCTCACATATATGGTCGACTGATATTCGACAAGGCCACCAAGTCCACTCAACTGGTACAGAATGGCCTCTTCAACAAATGATGTTGTGAGAACTTGATATCCATATCTAAAAGAATGAGAGAGGATCACCATCTCATGCCCTATACAAAAATTAACTCAAGATGGATCAAAGATCTAAATATAAAAGGCAAGATCATAAAGCCCCAAGAAGATAATGTAAGGAAGCATCTATGAGATCTTGTACTAGAAAATGGATTCATAAAATTTATACCCAAAGCGCAAGCAATGAAATAAAAAATAGATAAATGGAACCTCCACAAAATAAAAAACTTTTGTGCTTCAAAGAAGTTTGTCAAGAAAGCGAAAAGGCAGCCTACTCAATGGAAGAAAATATTTGGTAACCATTTATCTGATAAGGGCCTAATATTCAGCATATATAAAGAAATCCTACATCTCGAAAATAAAAAGACAAACAACCCATTTAAAAAATAGGCAAGAGATTTGTTGCAACACAGACCAGATCAATGTGATAGAGCTTCCTGTCTGAAGGCTATGAGCCTTGTAATTCAAACTTTATCAGAAACAGTTCTCCAGTCTTCTCTGGCAGCCCCCTCCCTTTCTTGGGTTGGAAATATTTCCACTCCCCTCTGAGTCCTCAACAATCAGTCTGTGTTAGTAGAGGAGGAGATTGGGAGGGTTGTATATCTGTATATGCTTGCCAGCTCCAAAGGCAAACAATAGCACAGCCCCACCTGGCCTGGAAGGGCTCCTGGGACACAGCAGACCAAATTTGTGGGTCAGAAGCTGAGTCAGCTTTAGGTTGTGTCCCTGTCTCTCCTGGGGCATCCTCAACAATTAGCCCCAGCTGGAAAAGAGTGAGACCATGTGGATTGGATTTCTCCAGTCCTGTGCCACCTCCCAGGGCAAACCACTGTGTGGTCCCACCTGTCCTGGAAGGGCTCCTGGGACACAGCAGACCAAATTTGTGTGTCAGAAGCTGAATCAGCCTTAGCTTGTGTCCCTCTCTCTCCCCTTTCCTGGTATGGTAGATCCCTGGAGCCCCCTTTGTCTGTAGTTGCAGGCCCAGAGGCCCGAGAATTCTAAAGTGTCTTTAGTGTGGGGGATGGTGCCGGCAACAGCACCTGCTGGTTTCAACTCACAGTTCTGTCGAAGCGATTTCCCTCCTTTGTTCCTCTCTCCTCTGGGCAGTGTCCAGCCTTTGCCTGGTGTCCTAACCCCTAGAAGATTTTTTTCTAGGCTGTTTTAGCCTGTTCTCTAGCTATTTTTCTGGAAGAGAAGAGAGTCCCATGTCTTTCTAGTCTGCCATCTTCCCAGAAGTCCCCAAGAGATTTGAATAGGCACTTTTCCAAACAGGAAATAAAAATGGCTAAAAAAAACCTGAAAAGATGCTCATCATCACTAGGTATTAGGGAAATTCAAACCAAAACTACAAGGAGATATCATCATACACCTATTAGACTGATTGCTATTAAAAAAGCAGAGAACTACAGGTGTTGGAGAGGATGTGGAGGAAAGGGAACCCTCATCCACTGCTTGTGGGAATGTAGAATGGTGCAGCCATTGTGGAGGATGGTTTGGCGGTTTCTCAGGAAGCTAACTATAGAACTGCTGCATGATCCAGCAATCCCACTTCTGGGTATATACCCAGAGAATTGAAGGCAGGGACACGAACATTTATATGCACACCAATGTTCATAGCAGAATTATTCACTATTGCTCAAAGTTGGAAGCAACCTAAGTGTCCATCAACAGATGAGTAGATAAACAAATTGTGGTATATACATACAATAGAATATTACTCAGCTGTAAGAAGGAATGAAGTATTGACACACGAGACAAAATGGATGAATATTGAAGACTTTATGCTGAGTGAAGTAAGCCAGTCACTAAAGGACAAATATTACATGACCTCACTGATATGACCTAAGCAAATTGTGCAGACCCACAGAGCTAGAATCTGGGAGATAGGTTATCAGGAGACAGAAAGGGTGGTGAACCGATGTTCAATATGGGCAAAATCTAGGATAAGATGGAAGGAGTGGTTTGGCAGTGGATGGGGGAAGATAGTGCTGCAGGGATGTGAGTGGGGTAGATGGTGCTGGAAAGTGAGGGTAAGCAGGGTGTGGGGGGGTTGGGTTAGAATATCCATGAACTGGGAGGAGGGCTGGAGGAAGGAATAGGTGAACTCAAGGGATTTATAGGTCTGTGGTTAATCTACAATGGTGGGAATGTTCTTTTAGCAAATACAGCAAGTGAGGGTTACTGGTGGTGTCTTGGTGGGTGGAGACCCACATAATAACTGAAAGAATATTGAATTCCCATCCTGGGGAGTCCTGCTACATTCTCTAATAGAATGGCAAGAATCCCTAGAGTACATGGGCAGTGCCTAGCGAAGGAGGACAGACCAATACACCAGATCCTTGTACTTATGAACCTTCTTTTTGTGAAATTGAAACTTAGATTAGTATTATATATTGCCTAAGGGCTACCTCCTGAAAGCCTCCTTGTTGCTCAGATGTGGCCTCTAAGAAAAACTCAGCATATGAACTCACTACCTTCCCCCCAGTGTGGGACATGACTCCTGAGGATGGCAGTGAGGAATTATTACCAAGCGCCAACTAGCAATGCATTTGGAAAAAGACATTGACCAAAAAGGGGAAATATTAAATACAAATGAGTTTCATGGTTAAGAGATTTTAAAGGGAGTCATTACAGAGGTTACACTTATGCATGTCTTGCGAGGATCTCACTGACTGCTACAGTTAACTGTGCCTCAAGCAGGGGTCCTCCTGAGGGCTCTAGAGACATCCAGACACTATATTTGCACCTATAATTAGCACTATACCCATTAAATATGTGTCCCAGGGACTTAAACCTTCTGGTCGTTCATATGCTGGTTGAGCCCTGAATCTCAGCAGAGTTGCAGCCAATACCTACTCTCCAGACTTGGCCAGGACAACTAACAAAATGATGATGATGGACAATGCCCATCCCAAAAAACAGAGGGTATCTACAACTGCAAGCAAGACAGTTCCATCCATCTGCCCCATGGGATCTAAGCCTCCTCTCAGTCAGAAGTAGAATGGGCATCACCATCCCCAAATCCTCAAGATTGAGGAATGAGCACACATAATGCAACTGTGGACTAAAGTAGACGTTATTATTCTAGCAATGGAAGAACTTGTAACACTGATATAAAGACAGTGGTCACCAGAGGTTCTGAGGTGAGGGAGTGGGAAGAATAGGTGTAACATGGAACATTTTGGGGACATTGGAACTGTTCTGCATGACATTGCAATAACGGATCAGGCCATTATACATTTTGTCAAAATCTATATAATTGTGTGGTACAAAGTGTAAACCATATGTAAACTATAGACCATGGTTAGTAACAATGCTTCTGTGTATTACTCAATTGTAACAAATGTACCACACTAATGAAAGATGCTGTTAATGGGGAAAAGTGTGGGAGGGGGAGGGGCTGGGGTATATGGGAATCCCTATGTTTTTGATGTAACATATGTAATCTAAAGCTTCTTTAAAAATAAAATTTAAAAAAAGAGGGGGAAAAGAACATGTTTCTGGGGTACATACAGCCTCAAAGCACCATACTCCACCCTCTAGACCCCCATATCTCCATGCAAATATATTCATTCCATCACAATATCCACAAAGCCTTAAGACATTTCTAGAAACAAAATCAATACAAAGTCCCATCAAAATTGGTTATGGGAATGGTCTGTCCTGGGGCACAGTTCCCTGTGGACCTGTGAAACCTAGAAAACAAATTACCTGGTTCTGATATAAAATGAAGGGACAGGCACAGGATAAACATTTCTAATCCCATAGGGAGATATTGGAAGGAAAACAGGGCCATAGGTTCCAAACAATTCTGAAACCTAGCAGGGCATACTCCATTAGATTTCAAGGTTTGAGAGTCATCTATGGAACATTGTTTTGTCCTCTAGTTCTGATGGAGTGGAAGTCCCACCCTCCAAGTGCTTGCATAGCAGCCATACTCTCCTGAGGAACTGGGGTGAAGGCTCTACCCTCTCCATGCACTGGGTTGGTGGCCAGACTCTCAACAATCTCCAAGAAACAAGTGCCATCCTCTCAGAGCACTGGGATGGCAGCACTCTCCCTGAACAATGGAGCAGAAGGCATACCCTCTTTAAGCACTGGGGCAGACTTAACCTTTCCACACACATGGGTGGGCCTGCTTTCTTGGCCTGAGGAGATCTCTTCAGTACAGACCTCAGCTTCCATGGTTCTGCCCTTGCAGTCATTCTTCATTCAATTTGTCCCTTTTCTATCGCTTTTAGTCCAGGCTGGCAGTCATTCCTTTCATACAAATTACACAAAACACTTACCAGTTTTATATAGTTCACAGGGGTCCAATTCATCAGACAATAGGACTTTCCACAGATCCTTCCTGGATAACTTCACCTCCAGTCCTGATTTCCCCTGAAATGGCTGACTGGTTCCTTGTTCAGTTAAACTCTCAATAGAGCACTATTCTCTGGGGACTTGCTTTCTGGAAGCTCAGAATTTTCAAACCATCAATTTCTGGTTCTTTGTTTCCAGTTTAGTTCTTAGCTTATCTTTCTCTCTCATTTCACTA
Source organism: Cabassous unicinctus (assembly GCA_029593785.1). Classification (NCBI taxonomy): domain Eukaryota; kingdom Metazoa; phylum Chordata; class Mammalia; order Cingulata; family Chlamyphoridae; genus Cabassous; species Cabassous unicinctus. Next base: position 17,811 of record JAQZBX010002914.1, read on the forward strand.
TAAGCTGCAAGCATAAATCACGCTTCACTTTCCACATTTAGCCTAGAAATATCCTCAGCTAAATACCCAAGTTCATCACTTTCAAAGTCTGCCTTCCATCTGACATCAGAACTCAAATTTGCCAAGTTCTCTGTCACTTTAAAACAAGGATCATGTCTCATCCAATTTCCAATAACACATTCATTTCCTTCTAGGGCCTCATCAAGAGTATGCTTAGCATCTGTATTTCTACCAATAGTCTCTCCAAAGCAATTTACACTTTTTCTATAAGTTCCTCACAATTCTTCCAGCCTCTACCCATTATCCAATTCCAAAGCCATTTCCACATGTTTGGTATTTGCAATAGCTGCACCCCACTCATCTAGTACCAAAATCTGTTTTAATTTCCTATGCTGCTCAAGCAAATACTATGAAATAGGTTGGTTTAAACCATAAAAATTAATTAGCTTGTGGTTTTGATGCTAAAAAGAAAATCCAAATCAAGGCATCATCAAGGCAATGCTTTCTCCCCGAAGACTGGTGTTTTGGGGCTGGCAGCTGGTGATCTTTGGTCCTCAGCTTTCACATGGCAAGGCATATAGCAACATCTCCAGTTCTCTCCTTTCTTCTCCAGATTCCATTGATGTCCAGCATCTGGCTCTCCTGTGGCTTTCTCTATCTCTGTCTGAATTTCACTCACCTTATAAAGGACTTCAGTAATAGGATTAAGTCTCATCCCCATTGAGGTGGGCCACACCTTCTTAGCTGAAGTAACGTCATCAAAGAGTACTACTTAAAATGGGTTCACATCCACAGGAAGAGATTAGATTTAAGAACATGTTTTTCTGGGGTTCATATAGCTTCAAGCTACCATAAAGGGGATCACATTTTTTTAAAGGGGATTTCTAGTCCATTTACAAGCCTGTTTACTGATCTCCACAAATTATATTTTAATGCATTTTCCCAAAAGCACGTTTGACATTTTTCCTTCATTTTTTGATTGCAAAAATGAAAAATAAAAATGTCTTCAAGAGCTATGACAAAAGTAAATATAAATTAAATTAACACATAAAGAATAAGAAAATAAGCAATTTTTTTTTAGAACCAGGGAATTTTAAGAGATGGTAACATATTATTAATTCCAATTCACCATTCTGTTTTGGTCATGCATAAGTTAAACTACAAATACTTTCAATTTTGTGGTCAAACAATTGTTGGAAAGATCCTGATTTGCGTTGTAAAAAAGCTGATCATTGTGAGATTACAAGCCAATTATGCCTGCGAGAAGTCTACCCTTCTTTTTTTTTTTGCCTCTTTAAACATCACTAATTAAGTCTCACTGGATCAAAGTTTAAAAAACAAAACAAAAACAAACCAACTCTTCATATGCAGAATAAATGAAAGCACCTCTTTTACATGCTAAGGAATGAAAACCAATATGTAAGTTTGGATAAAGTGTTTGCCTCAAAAAACAATTTTGCTTGAAATGAAAATTTTGTGCAGATCAGTTTGGGGCCTGCTTGCTCTGAAGTGCAGTAGCCCAGGCTGGTGGAAAGTGGCTGAATGCCTGCACTCAGCATAGCTCTTGTTGATATGCTGAAGAGCTCAATATTAGTCATGGATTCCATGTGCCTGCCCAAAGAACACATTCAGTCTTGGGCTACAATAATAGATGTGCAGTACCCTGGTTAAGGTTGGGATATTCTTTTGATTGGTTGGAATTAATTTGATCTCTGGGTACAGTCCTGGGTGTCACACTTAGTGAGGGCCACTGACAAACTGGAGTCTATTCAGGCAAGAGTGACCATGGGACATGGGTAACCTTACTTATGAAGAATTGTTAATGGATCATTTAGCCTGTTAAAGTAGGTCTCAGGGGGTGATGAGAGCTGGGCAAGCCTGCTTAGCCTTGTTTTGCAGACAGCAAAACTAGGGTGGATGAGGGCAGCTCCAGGGACACAGATTTTTATCAAATACAATATATAGCTGCCTGAAAATGAGGTGGGCTCTCTCCTCCTCAGAAGGATGAGTTCCTCAAAGTTAGAAGTCTTCAAACAGACTGAATGACTAATGTGAAAAGTGCTGTAAAGAGGATTCAGAGTCCATGGAAGTTTGACCCAGTGAACTCATTGGTCCCTTACAACCTTGAGTGTCTCTGATTGCAATGTTACTAATGAATTGCTTTAAGTCCAATAGGAAGACTCAAAATTAATAAAGTAGCTATGAGATAAGAAATGGGTCTGTCATGCATTTCCCTTTCTCAATCTAAAAAGTATTGAGTAGAAAATACATAAACTTTGGCATCAGTAGACCAGGCTGGAATCCTGGCCATGCTTGTCATGTGACCTTAGGCAACTTATTTCATGTCTTTAACTTAGCTTCCTCATCTATAAAATGTAAAAAAAAATCCTCTTAGAGTGGTTGTGAGGATTAAATAAAATGATAAATGCAAAGTACTTAGAACTTGTAACATGTAAGAGCTAAGGAAATGACAATTAATATTATTTTATTACTTATAAACAAATAGAATATTTTCCAGAATAGAGAGAGGATGCAACACCCATAAACCATGAAAAGTGTGTGCTTCAGAAGTGTTGAAAAACAGCGACATTGGTACTAACACACAACAAAAATTTTTCGGTTGCCTTTCGGATAGACACGCTTCCTTGTTTAAATGGAGTTGGCTTTCACTGCAGATGTGGGCAGGCACCCAGACAAATAGCCGGAGGCTCTCCCCAATAGTGTGCCAGCAGGGTAGATGCAGAATCTTGTGGAAGGAAAATTAGAAATGATAGGAAGGGGAGGAAAGGGCACAGAAAGGAGGAAAGAAAGCAGTACAAGGGATGAGGAGAATGTCAGAAGGAAATCAAGCGCCATTTTTAAGAGAGAGAATCTAAGTTTCTTGCTTTCTTTTCTTCCTCACCCGGCAAGGAGAAAGACAGAGGAGTAGCCTATTGAAGAACAATGAGGGAAGTGGATGTGGCTCAAGCCATTGGGCTCCCACCTTCTAGGGTTTGATTCCTGGGGGCCCCTGGTGAAAAGCAAGCTGCCCTACAAAGCAAGCTGGCCCACACAGAGTGCTGGTCCATGCAGGACTGCTGGACCGCATGGAGTAGTGGCCCGCGCGGAGAGCTGGCACAGCAAGATGATGCAACAAAAAGAGACACAGAGGAGAGACAATAAGAGATGCAGCAGACCAGAGAGCTGAGGTGGCACAAGAGATTGAGTACCTCTCTCCCACTCTTGAAGGTCCTAGGATTGGTTCCCAGTGCTGCCTAAAGAGAAGACAAGCAGACACAGAAGAACACACAGAGAGCAGACAGTGAGAGCAAAACAACGAGGGGGGTGGGTATAAATAAATAAATAAATATATCTTAAAAAAAGAAAAAAGAACAATGAACTACAAAGTATGTTCATCAATTGTAACAAATGTACCACACTAATGAAGGATGTTGTTGATGTGGGAAAGTGTGGGAGGGAGAGGGAGTGAGGCATATGGGAATCCCTTGTATTTTTTATGTAACATTTATGTAACCTAAAGCTTCTTTAAAAATAAAATATTAATTTAAAAAATTATATCTTCATAAAAAAAGAACAATGAGCACAATCTGTTGTCCAAATGGGCAGAGGTCACTTCTGAAGGTGCTTTCAGCAAATTCATTAACAAATGGATGCCTTTGCAGAAAAGGAATTTCACAATTTCACGTGATCCTATCTGCGCTTGTGGCACGAGTGGTACTTGCATTCACAACAAAGAATGTGCACTGGAATTGGAGGTTTAGAGATGTATTAGTCAGCCAAAGGGGTGCTGATGCAAAATACCAGAAATCGGTTGGTCTTTATAAAGGGTATTTATTTGGGGTAGAAGTCCACAGTTACCAGGCCATAAAGCATAAGTTTCTTCCCTCACCAAAGTCCATTGCCACATGTTGGAGCAAGACAGCTGCCGACATTTGCCAGGGTTCAGGCTTCTTGGGTTCCTCTCTTCCCGGGGCTTGCCTCTCTCTGGGCTCAGGCTTGCTTTGTGCTACAAAGCCAGTTGTAGACTATCAGGCAAATTGCTTGCTTCTTTTACCAGGGCCTTCTCTCTTTCCTCACGACCAAGCTTTCCATCTGCTCACCTCCCCGGGCTCCAGCATCAAAACTCCAACATCAGAACTGCAACTCAAATCTGCTCCAACACTGTCCTTTGCCATGCCTTTTATCTCCGATTCCCCACCCACCAAGGGGTAGGGCTCAACACCGCACTGACGTGGCCCAATCAAAGCCCCAATTATAACTTAATCATGCCCAGATTAGCAGACTAGTTTACAAGCAAGACCCAATATCTATTTTTGGAATTCATAATTACATCAAACTGCACAACTGCTACAGGAGGCAATGCATGGGGTTTGCTGTCACTTTGGGAGTAAGGTTTTGCGGGACCAATTTTTCAGAGGCTGTTTCTTTGTCACAGGCCTTTGGTCTGCTCTTTGGGCAGCTACTGGCAGAAGATTAGGGCTACTTCACCACAGACATGAGGTGACAGGGAGAGGGTCTTTGGTTTGAGCCTTGTCTCCTGTTCCCTGTGGTAACAAGCCATGTGAAGGAAGCTGGCCTGCGGAGAGTGGGTTACAAGCCGTCTGACGGCTTCTTCTCCTTCAGTCATGCCTACCAGTACCGACAAGTTATTGGAAGACTCCCTGCTAGTTTTAGGCAACGTGTTAGAAATATCTACTAAGCCCAAACTATAATGCATGTCATTATGCTCTGTACTATAGGACTATTTAAAAAAAACAACAACATAAAAAAACAGCAACAACAAAAAACACCCAGATGTGGATGCTCCCTCCAGAAGCTCACTGTTCAGTGGGAGAGATGAAATAAAAACAGCGATAATTGTAATTCAGGATAAAAAATATGATGCAAAAAGAGATGAAGTTCAAACTCACATCATTATTGGTATATGATAGAGCAAGGATTTAAAATATTCCACTCTTTCATTTTGCAGCAGAGTGCATCTTTCGCAAATGGCCACAGCTGTATTTCTGGTCCCACAAACTCTTCCAGGACCTTGCCACACCCCATTAAGAGGTAGAGTCTATGACCCCTCTCTTGGAACACCTGCCTTGAAAAACAGAATGCAGTGGAAGTGACCAAGCATGACTTTTGGGGCTAAGTTCTGAAAGGTGACAGGGCTTTTGCCTGCCTCTCGCTCTTTCTCTTGAACACTCACCTTGGAATCTAGCTACTCTGTGGCAAGGAAGCTCAGGCCTCAGAGAATGGCCACATGTTCCAGCTAAGGTCTCAGGTGACAGGTATAAGCTGTGTGACATGCAAGCGAGCAAGCCTCCAGTCATTGCTCCAGCCTTCAAGCTGCCCTGCCTGACACCTAGTAAAACAAAGATGGCCATCACTGCTGAGCCCAACATAAATTGAAGAGTTTTGAGCAAAATAAATGCAGTTTTAAGCTACTGGTTTATGGGTAATTTATTACACAGCCACAGTAACTGGAACATGTATTACTACTTTAGGTCAAGGGAGTGGGGTAGAGGAGGAAGACTTAGGCTTAGAAAGGGGTTTTAGGGGGTTTGGTAAGCTAACAACATGTGGCAGCATTTCCCAAAAAAGTGACTGAGGAACATGGAGTTTTGTGGTCAAATGAGTTTGAGATGCTTTGGGTTAAACCAGAGAGAGGTTGCACACTGGTGGTCTATGGGCCAGATCTAGCCAAAGAGACACACTAATTTTCCTCCTCACCCTGGATGTGAAATTTCATACAAAAACTCAGACTTGAGGCTTTTCATGAGGATCTGTGACTATGGGCCCACTTGCTGAGAAGCAGCCACCTTCCGGAAGAACATGTGGACTCTACTTCATCACGGTCCTTACCTTTACCACCTGGGCCTGCAGGCAACAGAGTTTGCAAGTACTGGGGGAAAGCAAGAAGGTTCCTTATGGTGTGACCTCCCAGATTCCTAATATGCTAATGAACACTTTAAATCTCTAAGGGGAACGGTATAAGCAGTGGTCCCTATATGTATTTTACCTTGAAACTCAGTGTGTGTGCCTGTGAGAGAGAGAGAGAGGGAGGGAGGGAAGGAGGGAGAAAGAGAGAGAGAGGGAGGGGAGGAGGGAGGGAGAGAGAGAGGGAGGGAGAGAGAAAGGGAAGGAGAGAGAGAGAGGGAAGGAAGGAGAGAGAGATATCTTTGGTGGGATAATTTTGGTGTAGCCCGAGACCAACTATCAGGGATAGGAATTTACCATGTGTAGTTTGTTTTTATGTGATTGTTTCCAGTGAAACTCATCTCTAATTAGCCAGCAGGTTCTCTTATCCTCACATCTGCTGTGTGAATCAGAATTCTTCAAGATTTTGTTGTTGTTATTGTTCCAGAAAGGGAAATGAAACCCAGAATGTGGAGGGAAAATTTTTTTTAAAAAGTATGTTTTTGAAAAGACAACTCATTTAATGTATTTATCTTCTCAATACTAACCAGCTATTTAAAGTTGTCTTTGAAACTACATATAATTACATATCTGGAATGGGCAACTAATGCAGTGGTATTTATGGGTAGTTCCTGACCTCCCTCCTTTGACCTTTTGATTTTCATTATTGTTGTTGGTTTTAAAAGAACTTAAATAAGAAAAAATCTTGAATAAAGGAATTATCTTCTGGTGACTTACATATTTTACGTTCTACTGTTGGTTTAGGAAACTGCAAGACTAATAGTATCCAAAGATTGTCTTACATTAGGAATAACAGGAGTTTTGGAGTTAGGGTGGTTTGGAATCCCAGCTGTGCCACTGAATAGTGGTGGGACCTTGAACAAGTTACTGAGTCTCTCTATGTCCCGGCTTCCCCACCTTAAAATGGGAGTAACACTCACCTGATCGGGCTGCTGTGAGCACCGAGTGAAATGATGAATGTAAAGCCCTTGGCTTTACAAAGTGCACACTCAGTGGTGGCGTTTACAGCAGCAACAAAAGCAAGCTAAGGATGCCTGGGCATTTAAACAGGTTCTTTCCACTCCTCCTTATCCTTTAAGACAGGGCAAGACCACCAGAGGAATTGGTTTAGAACCAGTTTCCTTTGCAACATTTTGTCTGGTGATGAAAAATTTAAACTTGCTATATCCAATATCCACATAGACTACCTTCCACTTTGTGGAAATAGCCTTCTCCCCCGCACCCTTTTGGGATACTTAAAGGAGAAAAAACTGATACAGCCATTTGGCAGAAAAATTTAGATTAAAAAAGTCACTCATATTGTTTTTAAAAATGTCTGTCCTGATATGCTTTCTCCCCTTTTCTTTATGACTGCCTGATTGTTACAACAGGTGATCAGGTGTGTGAAGACAGAGTCTAAATCCAGTTTATCTTATGAGGGTCTTGGGAAGGAAGAATGGTTGAAGCTGCTTGCTTTGACACTGAAAGCAAACTGGCAGACTCAACAGCAAGGCCAGCACTCTGGGAAGCTGCCAGGAGCTTCCCCACGTGGATCTGATGGTAGTGGTATGTGGGAAGGTGTGTTCATGCTACCGTGAGCTAATACCCAGGTGTTCCTGGATACTGGAGGGCTAGGTAGTTTCTGTGAAACCCACAGATAATTTTTTAAAATTCCAGATGGCTAAAATCATCACACATTCCCCTTGTATATTGATCTATCAGCCTTTGAGGATTAATTTGGACAGAACTGGAGAAATATTTTTCCTGCCAAGATCCCAGGCGTTGGGTCTGGCTTCTTGGCAGCAGCCTCATTCTTAGTATTAAAACACAGAAGAAGAGAGGCCCAATAAAATGCCAGGCCACAGCCTGGGAAAAAAGGCACAGCCTGAGCACCCTTTTCCACAGAACCTGACTAACAACAGAGAGGAAGCTATGGATAGATTGCTATTCCTTGATTTTCAGTTATTTGGTAGTACTGGCAAGATTTGCTGGACAATTGATACATACCTACAAGTGGTCTCAGAAGCTCTTTTGTAATTGGGAACACATTTTGAAAGGCCAGGCACAACATTTTTAAAAGGAATACTTAGACATACAAGATTGCAGTGTTTTTCTACTGTTTTAAGATGGCTTTCTTTTTTTTTTCATACAGAACATCTTCTATTAGAATAATTCATAAAATTTGAAGGGTAGCCTCTTTGCAAAGTAATTTACTATATATACTTACACATTTAATTCATTCACTCAGCAAACACCATTGACAGGTGTACTGTATGGCAGGCGATGCTCTAGTCACTGGGGTATGGCAGTGAACATTACAGATGTCATTCCTGCCTTTTAGAGTATACGGTCTGGTGGGGGCATGACAAATGCAATACAATACTTAAGTGCTATGATAAGGGGAGTAAAGGTGCTCTGTAAGCAAAGAGGGGAATCCAACTTAGACTTAGGGGCATTTGGGGGTCTTTCTGGAAGTAGTGATAGCTAACTGAGACCCTGAGGATAAACTGAGGTTAGCCAGGTAACAGGGTGGGGAAAGAAGATTTCTGGCAGGAATGACAGCATGTGCAAAAGCTATGAGGCAAGATGACATGGCCTGTTTTGGGAACTGGTGATAATTTATTATGATGTCAGTGTAGACATCAAGGTGGAGGGAGTCAGAGCAGAGGGTGTAGAGGCAAGAACAGTCAAAATCGTGGTGGTCCTAATAAAGCTAGGTTAAGGAGTTTGGACTTTATTCTAAATAAGTAGGAAGTCATTATTTAGATCTCAGTGTTAGAAAGATAACTCCGGCTGCAGTGGGGGAGGAGTCAGGGAGACTAGTTAGGAGGCTGTTACCGTCATCTATATAAAAGACAACAGAGCCAGAGGAGGGTGTTGGCAGTGGAGATGGAGAGATGTGGATGGATTTGAGAAGTATTTAGAATCAATAGGACTTGGTGTTTGAGCAGATGTTGAGGGAAATGAGAGAGAGATGGAGGTGGGCTGGGGTGGGGGATGAGGCTCTGGCTTGGGTTGTCCTATTCCTTGAGGAAGAGAATGGACAAGGTGAGCAGGGTGGATGATGGGCTTCGTGCTAGACATGTGCAGTGTGAGGTGTCTTTGGCATATTCAAGCATAGATGGTGAATATGTTGAGTATGCTGTGGGCTCCATGTGGGTGTAGTCTCAGGAGGGAAACTGGGGCCAGAGATATGGATTTTGGTGACATCAGCATGAGGGTGGTGACCAGTCTCATGGGAGGGGATATGTTTGACTGTGTCAGGAGAGCAGAGCAGGCTGTCCAGTGCTGCACCATGAGAAACACCAGGAACTAAGGAACAGGCAGAAGAGGAAGGAGACAGAGCAGGGGGTTGGAAAACCCAATGGAAGAGAATCATTAAATGGGGGCAGTGTTGAATGCTGCTGAGAGGCTAATATCCATGAAAGTGAGCGGTAATGGAGATGTGGTGATCCTGGCTACAGAAACTTCAGTAGAGTAGGGGTGGAAACCAATTGCCGTAGATTGAGAGCAAGTGAGAATGGAAAGATGCACACATTGCCATACATTGTAACAATAAATAGGACCATTTCTGAGTGTTTATGGAGTCATTGAAATTATGAAAAATCACGGTCTTCACTTAACAGGCCTTTTTTCTCATTCAGTTTTCTATTTATCTATCTATCTATCTATCTATCTATCTATCTATCTATCTATCTATCTATCTATCTATCTATCTACCTACCTACCTACCTATCTATCTATCTATCTATCTATCTTATCAAAGCTTTATTACACCAAATGCTTTATGTGAATCTTAGCAAAAGCTAAGGATGGAGTGGGGTGGGGAAAGGAATAGCTATGTTTTCTGTTCCTGTTTATTTCTTCATAGAATCCAAGCATCACAAAAGAAAAGAGGAAGCCTTAGAATCTAGTCCAACTCCTTTCTATTTGGGTATAAATTGTGAGTATGGGGCAGAAGAGAGACAAATTAGGAGATTATTGCTGTAATCTGAGTTTAGACAAGGGTGATTGCAGTGGGAATGAAGAGGAAAGGGTGAAACAGATTTTCTAAATGAAGAAATAGGAGGATTGAGTGACAGAGCTGCATTGCTTCTTATTAAGAGTAATGACACTGTCACCTGGAATATATATAGTTTTTGAAGAGATTTCAAGTGTATTAATATTTGACCTTCACAAAAACTTGGTATTTTATAGATGCTGAAACTCAGAGATTAGGTTACTTATCCAAGGTCACTAGTTAGTTAATGACAGAACCGGGGCCAAAACCTACATCTTCTAATTCCTACTCTTGTACCCTTTTAATTAAAGCAACCTTGTTTTTCTCTCCCTCCCTCTCTGCATTGCTAACTCACCCTTGCTTTAAGAATCAATCAATGTTGGTTGCTTGGCAAATATTATCTTGGTTGAAGAAAAGAGCAGACCAGAGCCCTTCTGCTTGTCTGTTGCCACTTAATTTTCTGAGACAAACCAAGTTCATTCTGTTTAGAAATACAAGGTTACTGATATTGCTTTCAGCCTCTTTTTTTTCTATCAGGAATGAAAGGAACCACAATGGAATGTTAAATGGAAATCTAAGTTTTGGCAGCAGTTCCAAAAGAATGAAAGGAAAAGGAATGAAACAATAGGTATCTGATTACCTAAAAAGGACTTGAAAAAGGAGTGGTAAAAATTACACATATATAGTTTTTGACTTTCAAACCTGTAACTCTTATAAAAGGGCTAAAGTTGAAGGGGTCAGGGAAGAGCCTTTCTATGAAGAAACTGGTCAAGCATGTGTGTTTCTCATGGACCAGATTTGGGCCACCAGGGAATGAGTCAACCTGGAGTTGTCTTGAATTCTACCCAGGAGGACTTCCTGGAGGGTGAGGGTAAGTGTCATTTTCACTGGAGGTGCAGCTTTATATTCCCAATAAGAATCTCTGAGTGAGAGACCCAAAAAAGCAGAACACAAGAGAACGTGCTTGTATTAAGAATCAACCAAGCCCAGGGAGCACATATGTAAAGGACATAACTGTACCTGCCACACAGGGCTGGGCTTCTTGCCCTACTCCTCACTTTCCTGGGTCTCAACCAGGTTGGGTCAGAGAGTGTGACTAATGAGCAGAGGTGAAAGAAGTGGAGCTAGGAGAGAGAAGGTCAACCTGGCAGCTTCTCTACCACAAAGGATCAAGCCTAAAGGCGTTCTGAGCTTGAGGAGCCCAGAAACTCTTGATTAACTGTATATACGGAAGGAGTTATGTAATTACAGAGGATTGGATATATTAGCTATTGAAATGACACTGTTCTTGAGACTGAAAGTGTCTGGAGGACTTTTTATTATCTTAGAAAGCTAATTTTAGAAAAGCTATGGGACCAACCCACGGCTCTAACCAGAGGCAGGGATAAAACTACCTCACAAATTGGGCAATAGAAGGTAAAGAATGAAATTTTCTTGTGCTCACATTCTCAAGGTCTGCCCATTAAATGAAATGATAGCCAAACTAACATTTTAATCTCTGAGGGCAGAAACCTGGCTGGGGCCTGTTAGGTTATGAACAAATACTTATGGAATGAATGGCTTCTATCTCATTTAACTCCTCATATGGGCTTATGTGTGTTATTTACATTTTTAGACGTGAGGAAACTGATGTCACAGAAAGTAAGTAACTGACCCCAGGAAATACTACTTAGTACAGAACTGAGATTTGGGCATAGGTCTGCCTGACTGCAGCCTGTGCTTTTCCATTCCATTAGCATTAGGCTGGTCCAGAAAGAACTGGGGAGATGTCCACGCTCAGAAAACTGTGCCTCATTTGAAATGTTTTCTTAGAATTTGGCAGCAAAAATATTTTTTCTTGGCGATTTGGTATTTAAAAAAAATGGATTAAAAATCTATCTATTAGGAAAAGAGATAGCAAAGAGGTTGCATAGCTCGAATAAATTCAATGTGCATTAAACCCTAGGCTCTAGGTCTGTGCCTTTTTCAGCTTCATAGCCCAAGAACACAGCATAAGTTGCCCAAAGTCTCATAAAAGGAATTGTGTGGGGTGTTGGAAAGAATTCTGGACCAGAAGACAGAAGACATGGACTTTTGTCCTGGTGTTGTCACTCTCCAAGGGTATGATCACAGAGAGCTCAAATAACTTCTTTATATATGTCTATTAGATCCAGATCCTCTAATGTATTAATCAAAGTCTTTGTTTCTTTATTGATTCTCTATCTAGATGTTCTGTCTAATTGTGATAATGGTGTATTAAAGTCCCCCACTATAATTGTAGAGGCATTTATTTCTCCACTTAATTTTTCCAGTGTTTGCCTCATGTATTTTGAGGTGCCCCTGTTAGGTGCTTAAATGTTTAGGATTGTTCGTTCTTGAAAGATTACCCCTTTCACTAATATATAGTGTCCATCTTTGTCTCTTACAATCCTTTTGCATTTAAAGTCTATTTTGTCCGATATTAGTATAGCTACTCCCACCCTTTTTTGGTTGTTGTTTGCTTGCAAGATTGTTTTCCAGGCATTCACTTGCAGCCTCCTTGAATCCCTGGGTCTAAGGTGGGTTTCTTGTAGACAACATATAGATGGGTCATATTTTCTTATCCATTTTGCCAATCTATGTCTATTGACTGGTAAGTTTAATTCATTAACATTCAGTGTTATTACTCTCAAGGAATTACATTAGCCATATATTCTTTGGGTTTATGTATGTCACATGTTGTTTTTATTTCTCTTTTTGTCTTTTTAGTTGTTCTTTCAAATAACCTTTTTAATTTTCATATATTTGGGAAGTTTTTCTGTAAACTGTGAAGAGTTACACTAGAGTCTGGTGGCATTATTGCTTTTTATAAAACATTTTTCTTGTTTGATTTGTATGTCCACAGGGATATGAGACAATACATTAGTCAATAATGGCTGCTGCTACTAACTAATATCCAGTAATGGATGTTGAAGAGAAGAAAACAGCACTGTTTAAATTCTATTTTATGAGGCCAAAACAACATTAGGGACTTTCATTTTTCTTGGAGACAGAGCTTGTGATTTATTTTTTAAAAGAACTTTGAGAACCCGAAGAACATTGCTGACTCAAGCGAAATGTAAATGTCAATTGTTGCATCTAAGCTATGCTGTCATGACATTTGAATAATTAAAAGGTTATTTTCAAGGATAATTGTAGTCCCACATTTTAACTAAGTGTTTAATGAAAATAAGCTATAAACATAATCTATTTTCATATGGGGAACTCCCTAGAGCAGGGGTTCTTAGACTTTTTTGTTCCACAGACCCCTTTGCCAGTCAGGTGAAGGATTAGAGCAGATTTAAAAGTGGTGTTAAAAGTATATATAGAGAAGAAAGTGGATGTGGCTCAAGTGATTGAGCTCCTGCCTACCACATAGGAGGACCTGGGTTCGGTTCCCAGTGCCTCCTGGAGAATACAAGTATGACAGCAAGCTGGCGCGACAGGCAGGTGCAGTAAGCTGACAGAACAAGATGACACAACAAGGAGACACAAAGAGGAAACACAATGAGAGAGACAACAAAGCAGGGAGGAAGGTGGCTCAAGCAATTGAGCACCTCTCTCCCACATGGGAGGTCCCAGATTTGGTTTCTGGTACCTCCTAAAGAGAAGACAGCAGACGCAGAGAGCACACAGCGAATGGACACAGAGAGCAGACAGCGAGTTCAAACAACGAGGTGGTGGGAATACATAAATAAAATAAATCTTAAAAAAAAATATGTAGAGAGACACTTTCTAAAACTTATTCAAAATATCAGAGGAAACAGGACCTTTCCTTCAATTAAGTTTTGGAATTTGGGTTGATACTTTTAAGAAAATGGTTAAAAATTATAAAATATTCTTCCTTGTAGACAGATTAGAAAATACCACCAAGTAAAAAGAAACAAATAACCCTACTAATTTTACCACCTAGAAAGAATCACTGAGAACACTTTGGTGTATCTTATTTCAGGCCTTCCCCCTATGGTTACATATATAAACCATTGCTCATTAACTCTGAGTCTTAAGGTCATTTATTAGTTCTCTAAGCCCCAGTTTTCTCATCTGTAAAAAAGGAGTTAAAATACCTACCTCATTACATAGGAAAGTTGTGAAGAGCAAATTTCACAATACTTGTAAAATATTTAGCAAAGTAGCTGGAGCATAAGTGCTCAATAAATGTTAGTTATTTTTGTTTTATCATTTTATTTTGTAAAGATGGAACCCTATTGTACACGTGGTTGTGTAACACTTATCACGGACATATTTACATATCAATAAATATACAACTTTTACAACATTTTAATGGCCCTATAGTATCCCATTATATAGAGTTATTTTAATACATTTCACCTGCTCCTATGTTTAAATTTGTGGCTATTACGAAAATTTACACCAAATATCTTTGGACACGTGTCTTTATACATGTGGGTGATTCTCTAGTATTATTAAGGAATGGCTGGTCAAAAAGCAAGAACATTTTGAAGCTTTTGATATATATTGGGAAATTGCTTGTCAGAAATATTATGTCCATTCTTCCATATCATCTAAAAAATTCTTTTCCAAAGTGGCCACTAATGAGGCTGGACATTTTTTCCATACTTATTTTGCTGGTTGTTAGAAAATTTATAAAACTGAGTCTGTCTGATGGGAAGACTTTTAATAAATTCAATTTATTTAATGGGCATAGAACTATTCAGATTATTAATTCTTGAGTCAGAACAGGCAAATTATATTCTAAGTATTACTCCATTTCTGAAATATTTTCAGCTTTTGATATTTTCTTACTACCTTTTAATCTCTGTTGTATCTTTATAGATACACCTCTTTTTTTCACTTCTAATGTTGCTTATTTCTGCCTTTTCTGGTTTTTCTTAAACAACATTACCAGAAGTTTCTCAATTTTATTAGTCTTAAAAAAACTTTTCGCATTATTGTTCCTCTCTATTTTATCTTTGTTTTCTAGTTCAGTTCTGCTCTTATCCTTGTCTTTTTATTTCTATTTTCTTTTGATTAATTGCTCTTTCTCTAAGTATTTAGATATCTTAAGTTGATGTTTAATTTACCAATGTTGAGTCCTGTTCTCTAATATAAGTATTAAGGACGTCTTGAAATACTGCTTTATCTACATTCTATAAGTTTTGTTTTACAGCATTTTGGTATTATTCAGATGTAAGAAATTATTAATTTCCATTATGATTTCTTTTGTGACCAAGAGTTACTCTGAAGACTGTTTTTATATTACCAAACATATGGAGTTTTGCATTGAGGCTAGACAACATGATTTATATGAAACAGATCCTTTGAAATGTGTTGAGACTTGCTGTGTGGCACCATCAATTTTGCTTACTGTTCCGTATGTGCTTGGAAAGAATGTATAGTCTTCAGTTTTTGTGGGCAGTGTTTTATTTCATCCACTAGATCAAATCTTTTGTGACTTTACTGATTTCTTTCTGCTTGATACCAACTTCTTAGGGAGGTATATTAAAATATACATTATGGTGGTAGATTTATTCATTTTTCCTTATAGTTTCGTCTATTTTTGCTTTATAAATTTTGAAAATACGTTTTTAGGTGAATACAAGTGTGGAATGGTTTTATCTTCCTGGCGAATTGGGCCCTTTATTACCAGTTAAAAACCCTTTTTGTCTTTAGTAATGCTTTTTTGCCATAATGTCTTTTTCACCTACTAACAGCTATGCTAGCTTCCTTTTGGTTATAGTTGATCTGGTATATATTCTTCATTATTTTTCTCTCAGTCTTTTTGTGCCTTTATCTTTTAGGCAAGTTTATGTTTTAGGTGTGTCTTTTATAAACAGTCTTTAATTTTTTTTTTTTAAATCCAGTCAGCTAATCTGTCATTTAATTGGTGAAGATGGGTTAATTTACACAATAACTAATATTCTGGATTTATACCTCTATATTATTTTGTGCTTTCTATTTGTCCTACCTTTTAAGAGTGATTCTCTCCTTTTCTGACTTCCTTTGGAATGACTGAGGTCTTTTTTTTCTTAATTCCATTTTTTTTTTCTCCTTTAATACACCAGAAGTCATATACTCTATTACTTGTGGTTATCCTTAAAAATTTAACAGGCATATTTAACAAAAGTCTAAAGTAAATAAGTATACTTCTCCTCCTGAGCAACATAAAACTTTAGGCTTTGCAATCATTATTATATTTTTTCTAAAAGTTCTATTTTTTCCAAATTTGCCCAGATATTTTTGCTAGTCATTCATTCTTTACTCATGTTTTCAATTGTCTTTTTATTTATTTAAATATATTAAACATTCTTCTTTTATATTCTGTATGATAATTCTCAAATTTTTGAAATATGATTCTTCTGTTTGTAGTTTCTGCTGACATTCATGGTTCTCCTTCTTATGTGTTTAGCTTGGGATATCTACTTTTGAACTTATATATGTTTGGAAATTTGTCTTTGAGGTCTGGTTTGAGGAATGTTCCTTGAGATAGAATGTGTGGGTTTGACTGTGTGTGTGTGTGCGCTTGGCAGACATCTGGAGGCACTATCGTTAGGAACCATTTTAAATTGAATTCTTGATTTGATATTTTAAAAACCACAAAAGTTGTGTGAATTAGAGCCTAACTTGCAGGAATATTGCACATTGTTCCAAATTCTCTCAAGGGACTCATCCCACCCCCACGCCACACCTATATTTTTTAGAATTCCTCTAAGTTTCTGGTCTGTTAATGCATCCTTATCTAGTATCCGCAACTGATACACATTTTCCCCTCTGGTTTACCCTTTCATTGAAGTGTAATCATTCAAGGACCCTAGTTTTTTTTTTTTTTAAAAAAAAAACGTAACTCTCTACTTTGGGCCCCAGACTTTGTTTACTGTCACTCATGTGGCTGTTAAAATCCATCTTGCAGGTTAATGTGATTAGCAGATAATTTAAGTAATTTCCAGCTTTAGAGTTTACTTCACTCTGGATTTATGTTCCTACTTCATATTTGCTTCTAAGACTTCTCTTACTTTCTTTTGAGCTCATCCACATATATTAAATGATAGTTTTAATATCTATATTTAAAAATTAATAGATGTTTTCCATAGATGGATGAATTTAAGGGCATCTAGGTTACACTATTGCTGAACTTTCACTGTACTTCTGTTTTTATTTTCTCTATGTTGATGATATAGTCAATGTGTAAAAATTCACAATTATTTCTTCATTGTAAATTTTACCTTTTATCGATATAAGGTGTACTTTGTTTTCATTTAATCCTTTTTGTTTTGAATTCTACTTTATCTGGTAAAGTACCTAGTATAGCTTTTCCTATCCCATTATTATTAACTTTTCTTTACAACTTTGTTAGATTTGTATCTCATTTATTTACCAGGGGTTAGGGCTTGAACCCGGGACCTTGCATGTAGGAAGCCAGCACTCAACTGCTGAGCCACATCGGCTTCCCTGAGTTGTTTTTTTTTTTTTTTGCCTGTTGTTTGTTTTTGTTTTTACAGGAGGCATGGAACCAAACCTGGACCTCCCATGTGGTAGGTGGGCGCTCAACTGCTTGAGCCACATCCGCTCCCTTGTATGCCTTTTAATGCTACTTAGTTGCATTCCATTTTTGAGACTGTGAGAATATCACTATGTACTTTCTCTCTCAAGAATAATTTTAGACTATTTTTAGAAATTTTTCCAAGATTCTGGCCTTTCCGTGGCATCCATTCCTATTATCCATTAGTGATATAGATTTGTCCCCCTGTAATTGTCTTTTTGGTTATTTCAATAAAAATTTGAGAGAGGGGAATTAAAAGCAGGTTAAAATTAGAGAAGTTGTAAAATCCAGAATTCAGAAAAATTAATTTCCCTTAAATTTCATTTAACCCTGAGGTACTGGGACTGTCTCTACATACTGATACACCCTCAAAACAAGTTGTACAGAGTTTCTATTTGAAATGATGGAAAATTTTTGGTAATGGATGGTGTTTATGGTAACACAACAATGTGAACATAATTAACAGCACTGAATTATACATTTGAATGTGTTTAAAAGGGGAACACTAATGCATGGTGTCAATTTGATTGGTAGACGGGAACCTTGTACTTTATGCATGATTTTTCCATAAATCAACAACTTCCCTAAGAAAAAAGGATGCAATTAAATGTACTAAAAAAACAAGACAAAATAAACACATGACTCTAACTTCAAGAAGTAATGGAGACCTTTATAATAGCTCTTCTTGAAGGAGTGTGAGCAGTCCCTTTTCTTGAAGCCAGATATTCATTACTTCTGATAAACTGTATGAGATTCATTGGGAATTAAGAGATTTAGATTCTAGCTTTACGTCCAAATGATTGCTAGACTATTAAATCTTAACCAAATGTAGCAAGTGCACTAATGTCTTCTACTGAAGAGAACTAATAGGATTGCTTGGGTACATTCACAGAAGGTCAAATTCTACTTTTCAATGCCATGTAATTCACCTACTGCCTGTACTTTTCCTTCATTTGCATGGAGCACAATTTGAGATTGTATAGCTATGTGGTAGTTTGTTTAAAGTAAGCTTCCCTGCCAGGCACTGTTTTAGGGATTGGAGATACAGTAGAAGAGAAGACAAGGTCCCAGCACTTGTGGAATTTCAGTCTAGGGGATGGATATCATAATAAAAAAATACATAAGAAAATTAATAACATAATTTCAGAGAGCTAATAGTACTGTAAAGAAATAATTATGTAGGATTACTCTGAAGGATTTATTTTAGAAAAGATCATCATGGAAGACCTCTCAGATGAGGTGACACGTGAGCTGAGATCTAAATAATCTGGGGAAGAGCATTCTAGGCAGAAGGTGTGGAGATGGGATTGGCCTTAAGGGATGAGGGGCAGAAAGGCCAGTGTGGCTGGAATGCCCTACACTTGGTGGTGAGAATGCAGATAATAGCAGGGGCCAGATTATGTTTTATGGGCCATAAGTCAGGATTTTGAGTCTTATTTTATTTGTGATGGGAAACTATTGGCAGGTTTTAAGCAGGGAAGTAATAAGATCTGATTTACCCTTTGCAGGGGGAAAACCTTGGAGTGGTGTGGTGAGTTTGAACTCTAGGGGAGCAAGACTGGAAGGTGGGAGACAAAGGGGAGGCTGTGGCAGTGTGGTTTGGGTCAGGGCTGCTGGCAGTGTGGAGTAAGGTTTGAGCAGGGGAGATGGTAGATGTGGTTGGATTCCTTTGGTTTGGAGGTTGTTCCAACAGGACCTCCTGCTGGATTGGCTGTGAGGCTTTAGGGAAAGGAATAGTGTCTCCCAGGATTTTGGCCTGAATAGACTGTGGTACTATTACTGAACTAATGTAGGAACAGGTTTGGAGCAGGAAATCAAGAATTCTGCACATGTTAACTACACAATAGATATTAGACACCCAAGTGGCAGTATTAGCAGGAAACTGGATATTCGATTTGGGATCTCTGAGGAGAGGACAAAGCTGGAAAAATAGATTGAGAACCATCAGGGTATGGGTGGCATTTAAATTCATGGGACTGAACGAGAGGGCTAAGACAAAAGTGTAGATGGGGGAGAGGAGGTCAAGGGCTGTGCCCTGGGGCTTTGTAATATCTTGTTAGGTGGAAGTAGAGGAGACAGCAAAGGAGACTGGGAAGGAATGACCAGTGGGGCAGGAGTAAACCAGGATCTAATACAACCCATTTCTTGGCACACAGTGCATGTTGTATACAAATCTGCTGAAGGAAGCCTAAATGATCTGGCTTCTGCCTCTTCTGCCTGCCTCTTTGTCTCCTCTCCCACCATTCCTCCCACTCCATTCCCACCCTCCATTCTAACAATACCCAATGACACCTGCAGGTCCTCAAAGACACCACACAATCCTCTACCTCTGTGAGCTTGCACGATTCTTCCCTTTGCTTTGAATGCCTTCTCCCTTCTGCTCCCACTCCCTCTTTCAACTGGGTGTGGGATGCCTACTCATCCTTCAAGTGTTGGCTTCTTTGGGAAGTCCTCTCTGCCCCTGCCAGGCAGGAAAATCTCCTTTCCAAATGCTCCCAGAGGAGGAGGGTTTTACTTATGTTCTAGTACTTGTTACATTGTACTAAGATTCTTGATTGTCTTTATCTTCCACCAGATTTTGAGGCAGTTGAGGGCAGAGATGGTGTCTCTCATCATCTTGATATCTTTAGTGCCTAATGTAGGGTCTAGCAGATAATAGTCAGTTAAAAACATAATATTTTTAATCAATAAATGAATGCATGAATAAATTATTGAGGATCAATTCAACTTCCTAAATTATTTTATGTTGTTATTCCTCACTTGCATATTTACGCCCAAATTCTATAAGCAGGTTTCTGTTTAATTGACCAAACCCACAGAACAAGATGGCAAAATGTGTTCTGAGCTCTCTACTTTGTGCTTATTTCTCTGAGACAAAAGATATGTGTTCTGCACACATTGCATACATATTTTATACAAGAGAAGCTTCCTTTGACAGGGCTTTAGAAACCTAATCATTTCACCACAGAAACAATTTAGATGCCATTGATGTATATGAGATAAAAATCATACCATATGGTTCAAGTCATGTCATAAAGGTTCCTTGGCAATCAGCATAATTCAGTGGCTTTGTAGAAAACGCTCCTGTTCTTTTCAAAATACACCAAAGTTCCCGTAAAATATTGTGAAGAGATGAGATGAACTGGAACAATTTTATTGGATCACAGTGCTGGCCAATCTATCTCATTTTTAATAATGGGACAATATTACACATGCGCCACCAATTTTTCAAAGCTACTGCATACTTGCCTGCTACTGCTAAAACAGGTGTGACATAGCTGTGATTTGGAACCAAACCCTTCCATTCCGTTCAGATTTAGTCAGAGGTCTGTCAGAGTTCTGTAACCAGGAAGGTAACCATTTCTATTTTCATTTGCAAAAGAATGGGAAAAGCAAGACTCAGAAGGGTTCAAATGAATGGACATATGTATACAAAGAACAAATTTAGTTTTGGTGGTGTATTAAGAGCTAAAAAATAAAATTTTATGAAGAGATAGCTCATGTTTACATCATTCATTCTTCATGAATCTTGGTATAATTGTAAAGAGCATCAAACCATATTTTCCAGCATGGAAAGGAATAATTTTGTAAATGGCACAGTATTTTGAGTGGTTTTAATTGAAGCTTGAGCATATTCCCAGAACGTGTTCTTGTGACATGTTCCTTACAATTAGTTTTGTTAAGATCTGTTAACTCCAAAAATACACTAAATAAGGGGGGAAAAAAACACTGAAGAGTGATAGAGATAATCTGGGAAGAAGGTTAAGGAAAGCAATAAAAAACATTAAAGGATTGAAAATACACTGTCCTTAAAAACTTCATTGTAACACAGATCTAGGAATGATTTTGGCAGAACAAACTTGAAACATAGTTAAGGCAAATAGCAGTAAGAAATCTTACACTTTTCCTCTTGCTATTAGATCCTTGAAAGGGGACTTGTTAGGTAAAGATTTGGAAAAGAGAGAATTCAGGTGAAAAAAGGCTGAACCTGATTATGTAAGCTCATGTAAGGAATTCAACAACAAATCCAATCATAACTAGATGTGATTTTTTTCCCCATCATGGCTTAAATTGCTGCAGCAGGAATTTAGATTACACATAGGAAAATATATTCTGATTGAAATGATTGCAAGACATCGAAATGGATCATCTAAGTTGGAGTATTCTTTCTTTGCAATTGATAAAAATAGAATCAATACTCAGGGATGGCCCTAGGCAAAAGTGAAGAATCACAGACTCACTGACCATTGCAGCAGAAAGCAGACTCAGAAAACATTGAATCCAGAGTTTCCCAAACTTGTCTGCATATAGAATCACCTGGGGATCTTTTAAAAATTCCAAAGCCTGGGCTATGGCCCACAACAATTAAATCACAGTCTTCGGGGGCAGGGTACTAACATTCCAGGTAATTCCAATAGGCAGCCAAGGAAAGAAACCACAGATCCAGTCCAATGTTCTCAAAAGATGAAGAAATTGAGGCCCAGAGAGGGAAAGGGACTTTTCCAAGACTGCACAGGCAGTGAGTGGCAGAACTAGAACCCAAAGTCCACTGACCTTCAATCCAATACACAGGGCATGTTTTAAGAAAAACAAAAACAAAAATGTATATTCTGTCTATAAAATTAACTCCTTATCATTATAGACAACTCCAAAAAACACTGAAATTGACAACCAAAGTAATAATCACTCAATATTACCATCCAGAAATACTTTATGAATCACTGTTGCTATCTTTGCATTTTCTTCTACTGGTGTTTCAAAGTCCATATGTGTATTTTTACTCTTGTAAAAACTGGGATCATCCTTTATGAGAATGGCAGCTTGTAGGCTTTCTGGAAAGCCAGGGAGCTAGAAGTACAGATCCTGGGCCACATCTCTGCCTTTCTCTCCATCTCCTCCGGTGGGTGCAGCATGATGCTCTGCCCTGCCTGATACCTGCGTTTGGCCTGAAAGCCGAGTGGGTTCAGGATGGACCATGTAAATCCTTCCTGAGTGGTGATTTAAGGCCCCAGTGGAAAAGGTCTGCCTGTGGAGTCAGCGTCAGCAACAGCTGCACACCTGTATTAGGGACTCTGGGGCAAGAGGAAACTAGAAGGAGAGACTGCATCTGCTTCCGCTCACATGGCCACCTTACTTCCATCAGGCTTCTGGATCATTGGTGAATAAGTCAGGAGTTCTGTTAACTTCACAGTGGTCCGTGTGTATTTGTGAGTGTGTGTACTTGTATGCGTGTATGTTCTCATCCACCCCCAAACGTCCTGAAAGAATGTGAAGCTAATTTGAAGAGGATGTATCTTTATTAATCACTGTGGTTTGGGGGACCCTTAATATCAAACTCCACTAATGAAAGAAGTGATCCCAATTTGGAAGACCCTGTTAAATCATAGCCACTTGGCTAGTCAAAACTAAAATCTAATTCATCAGGTGACTCAACTATGATTCCCACAGTTCAATGTCTGTTAATGACAGGTAGAGAACAAATGTTTTAGTATCAGAAAGAAGTTCATTTTGAAAAGGAAGAGTGTCTTTAGAAGACCAAATGAAGCCATAAGAAACGATTTAGGTTAACTTTGAAAGTAGCTTTCTCAAGCATCTTGTTTATTCACTTTGGGGGTTACATAAATAGTATCAATAAACACCCGGCTACCATCCCAGAAACACATCTGAAATTAACTGGGGAGAAGGCATTCAGATTTGTTTTACTTATATTGTGAAAATAAAATCTTTTTTTCACATTTAGACTTAAGGATCATGTGATGTATCTACTTCTCTTCGGTAGCCAGATCAGTAACTCGTTCTATATATTGCTTCATTTTTACTTCAAAGATGCAAAGGACACAGAAACAGGGTATTTGTCCATTCATTCCTTTTCTATGACTATTGATGTAGGACACAATTGGTCTCTAAAAACTGTAATATTCTGACTTTCTATCTTGATTTGGGGCTATTTATTTTATTTATTTTTACTCTTTGGCTACAAGGTAGCTAAGAAAGGATAATGGAGCTCATCCTAAGACTGAATTATGTAAACCTTTCATTCTCAGATTTGGCCAATTCAGCTTTTCTTAATACACGGGAAATCAAATTCATTCTCAATTATATGCATGTGGCTTATTTATGATATCATTGATTTCTACTTAAGTTTTTAATAACTCTCTGCTTTTACTTAAAAAGTCTTATAAAAAGTCTTTCAAAACCAAGATGGGCAGATAGCCCTACTGACTTGAATATAGAATTAAACACTAGAACTATTTTAACCCCTGACTTTATGGTAAAAAATAAGGTATTTAACCTGTAGGTCTCATTTTTGTTCCTTATACATTAACTGGGAATAACAATACCCAAGATTACAGGAAGTTTTCTAAAGTACTGATGACTGGTTCATGGAGCAGCATCATGGCTAATCAAGAGATGGGACTTTGAGTGTTCCAGGGAAATGGAATGACATTATTCCTCCTACAGCAATAAAATTATTAGAAAAAGATTTAATAATAACTTCTCCTAGAGGTTAAAAAATATAGCAGAGTGAGAAAGAAGAGAGAGAGAGAGGTTCTAATATTCCTACTAGAACTCAGATTCTATTTAGACTATCAGAGCTAGAAGGACCAGTTGTAGAGCGGCTGGGTGCCGATCAAAACACACTCTCTGGGAAGAGGACATGGCTCAAGCAGTTGGGTGCATGCCTACCACATGGGAGGTCCCAGGTTTGGTTGCCGGTGCCTCCTAAAGAAGACAAACAAGACAGCGAGCTGACATGACGGGCTGGTACAGCGAGCTGATGCAACAAGATGATGCAACAAAGAGACACAATGAGGAAACACAATGAGACACACAACAAGCAGGGAGCAGAGGTGGTTCAAGTGATTGGGCACCTCCCTCCCACATGGGAGGTCCTGGGTTCAGCTACCAGTGCCTCCTAAAAAAAAAGAAGACAAGCACACCATGAACAGACACAGAGAGCAGTGAGCTCAAACAATGGGGGGCGGGGGGGATAAATAAATAAAATAAAACTTAAAAAACAACAACACACACTTTCTCCTTTCTTCTGTGGTGATACAACTGTGATCACTTTTCAGCCTCCCTTTCAGTTTGGGGCAAGATGGGGGTATTTAAACAAACTCCCACCATCGGGAGAGTGAGCAGATGAGATCTGGGTCAGAGTCCTTAGATTGGGCCTGCCTCTTCCACACTCTCCCCTGCCTGGGGCTGAGCAAGGACATGCTTGCAACCTGGCTTTGACCATGCAGGTGAGGAAAATGCCTTAGAGGAAGGAAGAGAAACAAGTTGGCAGGAACTTGGGACTCTGAATGATGGAATGGAGCGGATTTGCCCACCAGCCTGGGACTTGTATTGTTACATGAAAGAGAAATAAATTATTTTGTTTGTGATTACATTTTGGGCAACTATAATAGCTGTTATTGTTACCCGAGCTAATAATGGGCCTCAAAAATCATTAATCTCAGTGCTCCTATACTTGAGTCATTTGATCCTAACTTTACAACCTTTGCCATTTCTGTCCTTCTGTTATTTACATAATATATCTTGCAATTGATACAGTTCTTTTACTTAAATAGGCACAATTTACTCTAACCTTCTCTAAGCCATGTCTGTGAAACTACTGTTTGGAGTTCTAGTTACATATTTTTTCTAATAGATATTAAAATAAATGCACAATTATTAAAATAAAATGTTCATCCGTGTTACACAATCAACTTCAAAACCTCATTTTACTGATGAGAAAGCTGAGGCCCAAGTGGTCAGCTATTGGCAAAGTTAGAACCAGGATGCACGTCTAGTCTGAGTATCCTTCCACATACATTATCATGCCACCTCACTTTATCGTGTAAGTTTCATGTATGATTCCTGGGGACAGAGCTTCCAACAAATGGTTTAAACTACTTTAAACCTACTGTGATGCTACTTCATCAACTTGGCCAGGTGATGGTGCCCTGTTGTTTGGTCAAGCAAGTACTGGACTAATTGTACTGAAAGGACATTTTGTGGACTTAAATCATTAGTAAGTTGATTGCTTATATGGCTAATTACATCTACAATTAACTGAGGAGATTGCCTTCTGCAATGAAGGATATCTCATCTCATCAGCTGAAGGCTTTAAAAGGAAGAAGTGATTTCAGCATTCGGAGAGAGAATTCCCATCTTTACTCAGACAACCAGCCTCTCCTGGGGAATTCATTGAGGACCTTCACTGGAGTTCCTGGCTGGCAGCCTGCCCTATGGAATTTAGACTCATGTACCCCACCGTCACGTGATTTTATAAATCTCATAGTATTTACTGATATCTCCTGTTGGTTCTGTCTCCTTAGAGAGAACCCTGGCTAATACACTTTGTAGCAGTTTGGTATTTTTAATGAACTAGTCTGTTCCTCTGGGTGTATTAGATTGTATTAAAGTCAGAGGTTTCACTTTTAGTCAATTAAATAATGATTAAGGCTTTATTGGGCCATGTCAGTAGGATGTTGAGTCCCCACCCACCAAGCTCATAGGGAAAACTACATGCCAGAGAAGGAAGTAAACACACAGAGAAGAGCAAAGAGGAACAGAGATGGTTCCATAGACACGGCAGAGGCCCTGGGAAGAGAGAGAGCCTGATAGTCTACTGCTGACCTTGTGGAGAGAGCAGATCAGCTGAGTCCAGAGAGGTACAAGTCCTGGAAGAGAGATGACACTTATCCCAACCTACAGCTGATATTGGAGGAAGCTGGCACCATGGAGCCTAGAGGGAGAGGAAATCTGAACCCTGGCAGAAGTCGGCAGCCATCTTGCTCACTCTAAACATGGCAACGGACTTTGGTGAGGGAAGTAACTTATGCTTTATGGCCTGGTAACTGTAAGCTTCTACCCCAAATAAACACCCTTTATAAAAGCCAACAGATTTCTGGTATTTTGCATCAGCACTCCTTTGGGGTGAGACCTACTGTCTCATTGGTCTTCAGAGCATCACTTCAAAGAGGAGGGGGTAAAAATTGTTATCCTGATCCTGCCCATGGATAGACAGATACATAGAACAGTCTATAACTGCTCAAGGCTGGCTCAGACAGAGTTTATATTTTTCATGCTCACTTTCTTTTCTAATTACTTGCTCAGTAAGTGTTGGTGAGATAATGTCTCTAATCAGGTCTTGGATTTCTCAGATTTATAGTTAAAGGGAATTTATCCAAGCTTTTTGGTCTGAAACTAGTCTAAAAATATGATGGTTTTATAAGACCAAATTTGTGGATAATGAAGATTTTGTCATAATGGGTTAAATCAAAGATTTAATATTTTAGTATTTATTTATTGGATATCAAGGAACAGTGAAAGAATATGGCAACTGTCCACAAGTCTAACCTTAAAAAATTAGAGGTTGTTGCTAAAATCTTTCTTTTTAATAGTCACTTATCTATAAATTTATCTAAAAACCTTCTTACCTCTTTATGTTTTCATCCATATCCCCTCTGAGGGTTCAACACAAGTTGCTCTGCAATAATTCTTATCTGGGCTTCATACTGTTTTTGAAAATCAAATTTTGTTTGTTTTAAGTGGAAGTAAATAAAATCAATGTAAGAGTAAAGGAATTTTTACTAGTTTTCCAATGAACTCAAAACACATCTAATTTTTATGTGATCTATCTAAAATGTAATATGGGAAATAAGTTGGCTAACATGATGTGCTAAGCTTTAGGAAATCTGTATCTTAAGCAGTTAACCTCAAGATTCCTTCAATATTGCCCAAAGAATGTTTTCATATATTTTCATAAGACTTTCTCTTTTTTGGACAGTGCATCTAAGTCAGAATGTTTTGAGTAGTGTTTAATCCATTAATACCTTCCACCTGTTTCAAAGAAGTGACATTGTCATAGAAAGCAAAAAGGAAATGGGAGGGGATGGTGGAAACAGATAATCTTGGGAGGACGGCGTCCAAGTCAGCATTTCTTACATAATCCTGTATTAATAAAGGCTGTTCAAGAACGGTCTCCAGTTTCTTTCAATCATTTAACATTTCTGGGCCATCTATCAGATCTATGGTATATACACAGGGAATAACTTCAGGTGAAAAAATTTCTGTATGGAAAGAATTTTAAAGTTTATGTCGCTAGAGCTGGGTTTAGCTGTTGTGTTGTTTTGAATATAGTATCTCTTAGTTGAACTTAAGAGAGATAAAGAAGGTCACCTATATTTCTAGAATCAGGAATTACTAATTAGCATTGAACTCTTCCACTGTCCTCTTTAGCAAAACAATAATTACCAATTTCCTGTGGTTTTCCACAAAGTGCTGCTGGAGGGAAGGTTAGCCTGAAGCCTGAAGAGAAAGGAAAAATGTTATCTTGAAGACTGTGCCGTATGAAACGGGGCATAGAAATGGAAAGTCAGAAGGCAACTTTCAAAGATGTCTAGTCACTGTGAAGAAGAAAAAGCCAGTGCCCCGCCTCCTCCCTGGTGAGGGATGAATGTGTCCCCAAAGAACACGGACTGTCCCAAAAAGGTCTGTGTTCATCCTCCCTTGGGGATCAACGAGGACAAGTTAATGACCAGTGAGAAGTGGGCTGTTGTTTGAAAAACTACATTCTGTGAGGAATGAGTATATTGTATTTACACTCCAAGGGGACTCTTTCTATTTTGCAGCAAAGAAAGGTGTTGAGGATGGAAATAGGAAAGAAAGGTGTGAAACAGGCCGAGGTTGGGGATGGGAGGAGGAGAGCATGGCAATAATTGTCTACTGCTGTTAGCAAAGTACCCAACACTCAGCAACTTAAAACAACAAGAGAGCAAGAGAGAGAGAAAGCGAGCGAGCAGGGAGGCAGTTGCTGTACCTTCTATGACCTATTCTTCAAAGTCACACTATTTTGTTCTATTAGTTAAAAGCATGCCACTAAGTCCAGCCCACAGTCAAGAGGAGGGAGATCAAGCTCCATGTTTTTAAGAATTTGTGGACATTTTATACTACCACAAGCAAAATCCTAAGTGAAGATCAAAGGGAAGAAAATAGGAGGAAGAGATGATCTCTGTGTTTAAAGAGTTTATTAGAACTTAATAGGCTCAATTAATTAGCCAAGAGAATTTATAAATTTATGCTTCTTGTTCTTTTTCTCACCTCTGATTACTGTAGTTTCCTTTGTCCACACACCCTCCTTTTTCCTCATTTGTGTATTTAATGATTCCCTTTGAAAATTTGCCACCAAGAATACCTCCTTCAGGGTAAAAGCAGAGCTGTTAAGACATTGATTAAAACATGAAAAACAAGCATTATAATAGTCTTGGAGCTCAGTAGAGCTGGGCTATGATTCCAGGGGCAGAAACTTCATCTTCAGTCAGTCAATCTGTGATATTTATTAAGTACTCATTAGACAAGAGATGTTTAGGTAAAATAAGTGCTGTAGGGGAATAAGTCATTCATTTGTTCATTTATTTATCCAACAAATCTTTATATGGCCCTAGTCTGCACCAGACTCTCTGAGGGGTGCTGAGGGCATAAAGAAGGATGAGACATGGTCCTGCCCTGTCTTAGAATGGTAAAGACGTAAATTATTCAGGTATGGGAAAGTCAGGAATGGAGACAAGGAGAGGGGAGGTTAGGTCCACTAGTTGCTCAGTTCCCAGAGAAGTACAGAACACACCATGCAGGGTTACCGGGACACAGTGGGGAAGGAGAGAACCAAGGGAAAGTGGGCTGCAGCCTTGATTGGGGTTGAGGGTGGGGCACTAGCAGTTGGGCAGTCAAGCCTGCGATGGGTGGGTGTTTGCTTGAATTCGATGCCCCCACGATACCGGACAGGGGCCTCTGGACACCAGGGTGAGAGCTACTTAGGGCACTTTATCTCACGGGGACAGCTAGAGCCGAGACGGTTGGGCTGATGCGATGCCAAAATATCAACATGGTGTTTTGAACTTGAGAATAGTAAGACATGACCATAAGAGGTTACAGTCTCTATGGGAGCTGGTTATGTAAACCCATAATAACTATACCATGTGATAAGCAACATTCAAGTCAACTCCTGTGCTACCTATAACCCAAGATTATTCAAGCTCCTTAAGGGAAGAGACTGTGTCATATTCAATTTTCTGTCATCAGCACCTAACACAAGGCCTGGCCCATGGAAAGAGCTTGTACATGTCTGATGAATTTGTTGCTGAATCCAGTTTATTCTGAAGGTTGAGCCACTTAGAGAGACTAACTAGCCATACAGTACATAGGCTGATGGGCTCTCTTTTCTTTCCTTCTACAGGTGATAAAAGCAGTGTTTTTGGTTTGTGTCTGCAGGTGTGCTGACTTCCCATGTGACCTTCTCTCTCCTCTGCAGACACAGCACAGTTCTCCCTAGAGGTTCTTGGGAGACAGCTGTAGGCCTGACTGAGTTCCCAGGGCTCCTTCCCTGATTCTCACTTCTGTGCCTCCCTGTGCATCTTTCCTAGGAGCGTGTTGTGGCTGACAGCGCGTTTAGGCTGCTGGCTATGAAGAAAATCCAGGAGAAGCACAGAGGAAGCTCCTCTCACCTCCTGCTCAGGGAATATGAGTGTTATTTTTTAAAGCCCAGAATAGGAATATCTGGCTCCTAAAACTATAATAATTTGGGCAGAGATGACTTTGCAGTGAGTTTTCAGTAAAACGTAATGTATGGCATCCTTACTCACTTAAGCCCTCACTAGACCTAAAGGTTCAACTTGACCTTGAGCAATGTCAGCCTTTACACAACAACAGCTTCCCAGGTCATTTACTACACACGATAAATGTGAATGTGCTTTTGGTTGTCTTTTTTCTAATAAAAGATATTGTGTTTTAGAATGTTTCAACTAAAAAATTATTTGAATTGTCTATCGTCAGCTATCACTTAGTATAAATAAAAACCATTTTGTACTATGTAAAATACAAAACATGCCCACTGTTACTCATGCTCCAGGCATGATATTCTTCGAATCATGTCTGATGGAGGCAATCTGCAGCACCAGTATTTATCTTGAAATGAATAACAAGAAAGTTAGCTCTCAAAAATCTTATATACCACCAGAGTGTCTATAACTTGACAATCTTTTCCTTGATTGCCAACATAATAAATGTTTA
This sequence comes from Cabassous unicinctus, assembly GCA_029593785.1. Classification (NCBI taxonomy): domain Eukaryota; kingdom Metazoa; phylum Chordata; class Mammalia; order Cingulata; family Chlamyphoridae; genus Cabassous; species Cabassous unicinctus. Next base: position 48,269 of record JAQZBX010002914.1, read on the forward strand.
TGGCAGAAAGCTTGGAAAATACAGATAAGCTAACAGAAGAAAAAAAAAATCACACCAAATTCAACCACCCAGGAAAAACTACTATTAACATTTGGTTAATAATAGCACAGACTCTTTGATCCTTTTCCATGCTCATAAGAACACAGGCTCTGGAGTCTGGGTGAGAATCATGGCTTTACAACTTGCTTAATGTGGGTAATACTTTTCAATCTATTTTAATTGTTTATAAAATGCCACATAACTGTCTGCAATCTCTTTAAGCCTCAGCTTTCTCATCGCAAAATGGGATCATAGTAATGGATTCTACATATGATTGCTGTGACAATTAAATAAGTAACCCTTGTAATGTTCCTAATTTAATGCCTGGTATATAATATGTACTTTAACATGTTTGCTATTATGCTATCATTTTACAAACTATTGTAAAACTGTCAGTATATAAACTATTATTCCAATGAACACTAAACATTTTTACATGACCTTAAATATTTTTCTGCAGTGTAATATTTAGTGTTTATATAACACTAAAAAATACAATTTAGTTAATTCTCTATTATGAGACACAGCTATTTCCAAATTTTCACTATTCTAAAAAATTCTACAGATAAAATATTACAAACTTTCATGATAATTTTTCTGGGAAAAATTCTACTAAGTGGCTGGATCAAGGGGTACGTACATTTCTAAGACTCCTTGATGCACATTATGTCTTCTACTATAAATTTAGATAATACCTTGGGTAAGAACAATTTCTGCAATCAAGTATTCCACATCTTATTTGTGTGTGTGCAGTTTTGTAGGCATGATCTACTATCAGCTTAGTATAAATAGTTTATCCCTGCACACACCTTTTTCTCCCTACCTCTTTATACCTTCTCATCAGCATGATCTCCCCTCACTCCTCAATGAAGTTTCTCGGTTCCAGGCTTTCAGCTGAGAAAATTCATTTACAGTTTCCTGATTTGCTAGGAATTCTGTACTTACCAATCTTTTTATTTGAAACCTAAATTCATAGGGTTTTAAAATATTAGAAATCTAAGCCCCTCACCTTATAGGTAAACTAAAGTAGAGGGGCCAAGTGATTTGCTTAACTTTGGTCCACACTATTGTTAGACTGTGAGGTAATTAAGGGCTGGCCCATTTCTTTACTAGGTCCTAGTTCAGCAGCCAACACATGCAGGCAGTCAGTAACATTTGTTGAATGAATAACTGCTTGAAGGAACTTACAGTCTCCTAAGATTTTGTAGCTGGAAAGGACCACAGAGATGTGGAAATGGTGGCTTAATGAGATGTATGCTGTCAAAGGTGGAATGACATTCAGGCCTCTCAGTTTCCAGGAGAGACAAGTAGAAGCCAGGAGAAGACGAGGATTGGTGCATGTATTAGTTTCTGGCTGTGGTCACAAATACCACAAAATGGGTTTGTTTAAACGATGAGAATTTATTGGCTTATGATTTCAGAGGCTAGAAGGCTTAGTTCTTCCAGGTATCTTCTGGCTGGCCATCTTGGGGTTCCTTGGCTTTTCCATCACGTGGCAATGCACATGGCAGCATCATGTCTTTTCTCTTCTGGGTTCTGTTTACTTCCAGCTTCTTGCTCTTCCTTTGGCTTTCTCTCTCTCTCTCTGAATTTCGTTCAGTTTATAAAGGGCTCCAATAGTCCAGATTAAAGCCCAAACTGATTCAGTTGCCACAATTTAACTAAAAATAACAACCTCAAAACATCTTATTTATAAGAGTTCACACACAGGAATGGATTAAGATTAAGAACATATTTTTCTGGGGTACATGATTTAATTTTCCACAGAGGGTAGAGAGGGGTCATGTAGAGAAGAGATTAAACTAATCCTGACTTATCCCAGATCAGGCAGAGCCAAGAGCAAGCAAAACTGGATGTTGCTGGTAGGCAGATGTTAGTACACTATAAGGCAGAGGTTTGTAATAGTTAGGGCTGTCCAAAACTGAAAGGGGTTTTATTGAAAAGAAGTGAATTGCCCATAATTGAAAATGTTCAAATAGAAATAGGGCAAAAATTTGTCAAGAATGCTTTAAAAGAAAAAAAATATATATGTGTGGGATTGGGATAGATGACTTCTAAGGTCTCTACCAACACTAAGTTTAAGTGATTTTGTGAATATATTTATTTTTAATTGATTATGTCTTTTGAGATTATGACTTTCTCCTTGTACATTGTACTAAGTTCTAATGTTTTTTACTGACCCAGGATTCTATGGTTCTAAATACTATTCTTTTTTAGTGCTAATTTAGTGTGCTACACACACAGAGGAGTTCAAAAATAATTTAAATGAGTTTGAGTTTGGAAAACCGACATTTAAGATAAGTTGAGATGTAGATTCAATGTATTTGAACAATTAATTGAAACCGGCTGATCACAATCAAATATAGCAGTTGATCAAGTTCAGAGCACAAATGTGCACGAACTTTTGTTTTAAATTTAAAAAGTCAAAATTAAATGAAGACATTTGGGTGGATTGTATTGTGGTGAGACAAAAGAGTTCTCCAATTAGGTTTCTAAATGATGATATTTCCCCAAATAGAAAGAATCCTTTTAATATTAAATTGCAAATGTGATTTATTGTGTTTCAAGTATAGTTAGGGAAAGACCACCCATCATATAATCATTTTGTCCAAATTCTAGTGGTAAGATTGCCATGTAAAGGAACCATAGTCCAAGAATACTTTCAATTTTCAAAATTTCCTATCAGTAATAGAAATGGAGGCCCTAACGAGTTTGTGCTTTGGTGATGAAGTTCCCCTCTCAAATAACAATCTAGCAAAGCTTTAATGAACACCCTGGGCAGCATCTGAGATGCACCGATGTGATTCCTCCCCTTACTCTCTCCTTCCCTACCTCCCACTTTCTTTTCCATTAGAAAGCTAAATATGGAAATCAATGTTCAAATCAAGTAATTCATTTGATCTACCAACAATGTTTTGAACAGTATCTTAATAGTGAAAAATATGGCTGAAGTCAAGATGAACTATCTATTGGCTAGAATATCCCAGTTATGCTGTTTCCCCATCCAGTGAGGAAAATGTATAATATCCCAGGGGCAGCAAGACCTTTTATGTTTCAGACATCATGCTAGAAGCTAGTGAGATAAAAATGCCAGGTGTGAGCCTTGGCCTCCTAGAGGCATAGGTTGATCACAGAGCCCCGACTGAACACAGATTTCTTCCTAAGCCAAGACTCCAGACAGTCGCTGCTAATCTGCCCTATACCTGGCCTAGGAAGTGACATCTATCACTCATCCCTGGTGGAAAAGCAAAGGTTCTATGGTAACAAGTCTCATCCTAACAATCACAATCATGGTTAGTTCATGTGTCTATAAAGTAAGATCCATTTCATATGTATCCTGAAGTTTGATTTTTTAACTCCACTCTCAGAAACATGAAACACAAAACCAATTACAAGAAAAAGTTACCTCCACTGCTGCTTTTGCCCTTTCAAATTCCTCCTCTAAGGAGTGGTTTCTGGAAAGTAATGCACTTCCCCAGCGCTGTTCTTTGGTCAGTCGAGCCTGAAATAAAACAAAAACATAAGATGTTATAATATTGGAAACACGTGATATAAAAATTCAAGTATTTTTACTTTTCTCATTTCACTTCCCCAGAGCTCAAAATATCTGCAAATAATCTCAGTTTTGGAGTAATTGCAAGTATGATGTTGCCTAACCTGGGATGGTGTCAAATTGTGTGCATGCATACACATGCTGCTTCTAATAATGGGACTCAGCCATGGTCATATTAAAATTCCAATGTCTAGGCTCCAATTCCCAAGGATCGTACTTGAACTGATCTGGATTCCAATCACTGATATTTTAAGCACGCTCCCCAAAGGTTCTAGTAGGCAGCTGGGATGGAGAATCCTTGTCAGAAAGCTAGACCTAAAAACTGATATTCAAGCCTCAGCTTGTTAGAAGACCAGCTTGAGGTAAACTGTAAAAGCTGTAGAGAGAGCGATGTGGCTTCTAAGCCTTTCTTTTCATGCACACATCAGAACCTCATGCTCAATTCTCTTCCCTTTGCCTTCCGTCTGAGAGCACATACCTATCTTATGTCCCATTTTCTCAGGACACTGATCTCTGTTAAATATAGAGTCACTTAGATAAAATCATGTCTGATAACACCAACTGCTTAATCACAACTACCAGGCAATGTAATACATATCTTAATCTTGTTAAATGTAAATTTTCCAGAAGACCCCCCCAAAATGTGTCTGAAGTAATTTTTAAAATATTATTAATTTTTAATTTTATAAAAATATAATGAATATATTCTCATTGAAAAAACTAATCATGACAGATACAAGCGTACTTCTAGACCATTTTCTTCACAGTTACATATGTATTTATCCACCCATAGAATGTAGTATTGTGCTTTCAAAAAATTTTAAACATAAATGGCAAATCATTCTGAAACTTACCTTTTCCCACTCAACAATATAGGTAGGAGAGTTTCTACCTTTAGTATTTAAAGATCTATCTCATTCTTTTCCCCAGGAATTTCCTAGTAATGACATATCATAGTTTGTTTAGCCCTCTGTGGCTGGGCATTTAGGTTGCTTCCAACTTTCCATCATGTGATTACTTGTTTTTCTGTCTATCTCCTGTCTCTATCCATAAAGATAGAGATCTATAAGGGTAAGGATTTTGTCTGTAAATGTGTACTCCCTGTACCCAGCACAGGGCCTCAGAAGTGATGAGTGCCCACAGATGCCTAGGGAGTCCGGGTGAGGGACTGCACTGATGAGACAGCTAGGCTCTGGGGAGCAGGCAGGAGCACGGGTGGCCTCCTGGGCCATGTGTTAGCTCGCTCCACTGCAGGGATGCTCAACCCTGGCCTCTATTGAAATTATTTGAACATGCCTGGGCCCCATCCCAATTAAATAAGACTCTCTTGGAGTAGGGCCTAGATATCAGGTGGTTTAAAATCTCCCCAGTGACTCTGATAAGCAGTCGTGTTTGAAAAACAACTGTTCTATAGCAAAACTTTGTTCTTCACACATTACTTAACCATCTATACAACTCAGCCTGCTTTTCATTCTTTCTCCATCATCACTCTTCTTCAAGAGGACTCCCCTCCTTTTTATTACTCGAAATCAGAGATCACTAAATGCCAAATACTGTAGTACTTTCAATACTATAACTCACTTCAACCTTTTAACAACTCTATAAGACAGGCTTTGTCATCAGCTACATTCTAAAGGTGATGATTTTGAAGCACAGAGAGCTTAATTACCTTGGCCAAAGCCACATAGCTAGTACATGGCCATGCTCATTATCATCACACCATGCTGCTTCTCATGGGACACTGTGCTCAACTGGTTATTTTAGGAAGATGAAAAACACAGAAAAGCTGTTCCTGGGAGGTTCATGCATGGGTGAGGGAGACAACCAAGAAGCTCTCAAGAATATTGTGGGCTGAAAACAATAATGGAGTAATTATTATGAACACTGCAATGGTTTATCTTAGAGATGCTGTAAACGTTGGTGCCTAAATGTCTGTTTGGTCCCTGCTTTCAGTTCTTTTGGGTATATACCTGGGTTTGCTTTTAATCACCAGAGAGATAAAAGGAAAAGACAGCAAATTTAATACAAGACACAATTATCTTAAATGAAAATATAAGGCTCCCAAATGAATGGGTAGCTGTATCTGTCCCCTCACCATCCATCGTCTTGTCTGTGCCAAGTCACCTACACTGCCCTCGCAGTGACTCTCTGTAGCAGCCTCTGCAGAGATCATCTAACTCTGGCACCTTCTTACCACTGGAGTTTCTAACAGAGTGTTATCTCCCAATCTACAGTTTTCTGAGTCCTTTATCTTCTGTTCGTGGGTTTTCAATAAGAACTGAACAAACTGCAAAGGCAAACAGCTTCCTAATCATCTGCTAGGAGGTATCTGAGGAATCTGGCAGACCTTGTTAAAGAAAAATGTACCCCAAACTCTGAAAAAGTCAAGTTGAGATTGCTTGATTTCTTGATGCCATGCTAGAGAATTTTCCAACAGGTCTTGTTGATCCTTGTGTTAGCTTCCTAGGGCTGCTGTAACACACTACCACAAACAGGGGTTACAAAAGACATTTATTCTTTCACAGATTTAGAGGCCAAAAGTATGAAGTCATAGTGCTGGCAAGGCCACACTCCCTCCACAGACTCTAGGGGAGAACTCATTCCTTGTCTCCTGGTGGCTCCAGGTGCACCTTGGCTTGTAGCAGCATTAGTCCGACCTCTGCCTCCACGGGCAAGGGGCCTCTTCCTTTTCTCTCTCAACACCGCCTGCCTCTCTCATAAGGATTCACATGGTAGCATTTAGGGCTCACCTGGAAAATCTAGGATCATATACTCTTGTCAAGATCCTTAACTTAATTACAACTTTTATAAGGTCATATTTACTTTTTTTGGCCTTATAAGGTAAAATTCACTGATTCCAGGGATAGGATGTGGACATATCTTTTGGGGGCCACCATTTAGCTCACTACTACCTTTATCACAATCTATTTGATTAGCAAATATAAAGGTGCAGATGGTTTGCAACCTTTTACAATCGATAAGTAGTTAGGATGTCATAGCCTGGTAGAGGAGTCACCCCCAAAGGTCATATGATCTTAGTGTCTTGTAGAAAGTTAACCAATCTTGTACCTAACTTGGCAAACTTATTTCAGCATTTCTTTCCCAACTGACTAAATACATCTTTGTTCTTCAGTGCTTTAGCTCTTTTATCTTTTTATAGGTTGGTATAATATGAGTTCCCTCATACCATAAATAAATTAAAAAAATGTGGACACATGCAAAAGATAAACTTTGTGCCTTTATATACTAATGGCATGGATGAATGAACAGCATTAGGAAAAGAAAAGAGGAGAAAGTACTAATAGTTTTGTTTCAAGGCACCTCCTTTTATTGCAGGCACTTTTCACCAGTGAAATATAACCTGCCTTTGCTGCGAAGCCTGACCTAACAGGACTCGGTTACCGTCAGTGGCTTCCCCTTCATTAGTGTTTCACAACCCATCTGGATTATAAATTACAGGATGCAAAGGTCACCACATATCAGGAAGAAGAGACAAAATCTCTCTCCCAGGATTCTAGGCTAACAGTTCATATTCTTTTTACCATTTAAAACAGCAAGCACAAATAGAATCTTACTGGGCAAATGAAATTTTATTTTGATGGTATAATTACTATTTAGATAAGCGTTATTTTTCACATTGTTAGAAAGGTCTTAGGTTATTACTAAGACAAGTGTTTCTACCTCGTATTTTAAAACCTTTTATTTTGCCCAAGGAAACATAGATAAATGCCATAGGTAAATACTGAATGCAAATAGAGGCAGTTTCAAGCCGAGATTAGTATGCAACTAAAATTCTGAAACTTTTCAGCATCTCACAGTGTGTCCTGATGTGTTGGATCAGGTTTTTCACCATGACTTTTTAAAAAAACTCTGATTATACTATAGACAAAAACTGTAATATAGGGAGCCAGTGCAGCTTAGTGATTGAATGCTGGCTTTCCACATACAAGGTCCTGGGTTCAATCCCCATCCCCGGTAACAAAAACAAAACAAACAAACAAACAACCCCCCCCCCTATAATATAGGCAAACATATGAATAGCATTTGTAAACTGTTGCGATTGTTTAGTGCTTAACTGTAAGTACAGTAAATAAAACAATTACACCTGTAAGTTTGTATTGTAGCTGTTTAGTAACACAATGTCTGTATCAGTGGTTTTCAAACTTTAGCCTTCTTTGTTAAAACAGATTGCTGGGCCCCATGCCAAGGTTTCTTTTCTTTTTAAAAAATTTGTTTTTCTTTATAGTTAAGGAAGTTTTAGATTACATAAAAGTTACATCAAAAATATAGGGAATCACTGGAGTTCAAAAATATAAAGTGAGCATTTTTTGTGTGTGTGCAAGATTTTAAAAAATGCTTCACAACTACAGCAAACTCCTGGAAGTGCCTTGGGTTTAAACATGGCATTTTAATTGGTCAAAGCTAATTGGTTTTTAGCATATTGCACTCTCCAAAGAAGAAAGTTTTTAGTTCCCTCAGCTGTTGATTGTTGTAAATGAAAAGCACTAGGTGAAAGGACAGAAAAATAATTTAATAAAAGAACTCTTAAAAAGAATATTGTGTCTTGTTCTTTTTATTAAAAATTACGATTTTGATCAAAGTTATGATTTGAATAGTACTGTGTTTGTGGCTATGGTAACCCTAGCATAATTGTGTTGACTGACAATGATGACAGTTGTTTATAGCTTCTTATTCATTTACCTTTACATTACAGCTAGAGATCTCCCATCAAAACACATTTAGAAAGCACAATCCTTCCAAAAGAAATTGAAGGGAGAAATTTCTACTTAAATGTAGAAAAGAAAAATATAACAACCAGCAGACTGTAGGCAGCAGCACAATGTCATTAAAAACACCAGTTCTGGGATCAGACCGCCTGGGGCCAAATCCTGGTTTACCATTTCCTACTATTTGATGATCTTAGACAAGCTATTTAATTTCTGTAGTCCCCAATATTTTCATTTGCAAAGGGTATATTCACTTATAGAGTAGATAAAAGAATTGAATACAATCATTCTTGTAAGCACACCAAAAATTCTCAGTACATAGTTAAATGCTCAATAAAATTTGGTTTTTATTATATCATCTTTCTGCTAAGTGTTTATGAGGTGTGACTTTAGAAAGGAAAAGCACTTCATTAAACATAAATCTGTTTAGAGCACTTTTGTTTAGTGGTAAATGGAAACTAACTGGATTCTTAGACTAGAACAGAATTTAATACCTGCCTCATTGAGATGCTTAGGACTTTTTTTTTTCTTAATCACTCAACAGAAATTTATCATTGAAGACACACAAAAAGCTGCCCTGTATGTATCAAGAGCAAATTCCTAGGGCTTTGTGCAAGGTGTGGCAGTATATAGTTCCCATCCCCATCCAACTATGAAATTCTGCATTGCAGAACATAAAGGCACATAGATGCTGATTTTGAAAAGAGACGAGTAGTTCCATTATCAGGCATAACAAAATTATTATTGCAACTAGCTTTAAAAATCATCAAGAATAAAATTTTGGCTCCCTATTTTTTTCTACCTTTAAATTAACCAAGTACTACCTGAAAATTGTTAAATTTATTATGCATTGCTATTTCTCCTTTTTGTTATAAGCCCCTTATTTTTCCATTTCAACAAATATGTGTTGAATACCCACTCTGCAAATTTCCTACTGTGCTGAAAATCATCTTTCAGATTCCTTCCTTCCTCCCTCCCTTTCTTGCTTTCTTCCTTCCTTCTTTTCTCCCTTCCTTTCACCCTCCTTTCCTATTTCTCCATCCTTGCCTCCTTCTCCCCTTCCTGCCTGCCTTCTTGCCTTCCTTCTTTCCTTGGCTACTTATTTCTATCTTTTCTTCATCTCTTCCTCACTGAGAGCTCAAAGTGTGTGGCCAAAAGGGGAAAAGGGATGTTGATGTGGTTCCTGTACTCCCCTTCTATAAGCAAAACGATTACTCTCTATAGCATATATCTAATTGTTTCTATTAAACTTCAGGATTCTTGATACTTTTTATAATCTAAGTCATCTTTTAAAATTCTTCACTGCCTTGCTTATGGCTTTATGGGTAGGAGACATTCAATCACATTTGTTGAATTACAAGCGAACAAAATGGAAAGTAGCAGCATTTTAAAACATAAGTAGTTGAGAATGATTTGGGAGGGGGAGGCACAAAATTATGTATGGCCTCAGATCAGATGACAATCCCAATGCTTACACAATTTCTGGAAGAAAGTGATACACATTCTTTAAAATTACTTGATTCATATTAACACTGTAAAGGTAATAATTGGGGCTTATAATGAGATAGAACATTGATGGTCTGTGGGTTATCTCAATGAATAAGTATGATGTGGCTGATACGAGGTGGTATGTGATTAAAAGTAAGGGCTTTAGAAGCTGATGGATGCTATCTGAATGTTGGCCCCTCTCCTCCTTAGCTGTATCATCTTGGGAAAATTACTTTCAATCTCTGAGATGCATTTCTTTTTCCCATCTGTGAAATGGAGATAATATTACCTACCAAGGTTGTCATAAACATTTAAAGTAATCTATGAGTATAATCTCATATTACACACATGAAGTAGGTATATAATAAATTATAGCTGTCAACATGCAATTCCTTTTACATTACTCATTTAAGAATTTAGAAAACATATGTGCACTTATATCTTTTTTTTTTTTTTAAAGGTTTATTTATTTATCCATTTATCCCCCCCTTGCTGCTCGTGTCTGCTGTGTCCATTCGCTGTGTGTTTTTCCTGTGTCTGCTTATCTCCCCCTTGCTGTGAGGTCCTGCTGCATCAGTCCACCGCGCTGCGCGGGCTGGCCTGCCCTCACAAGGAGGCCCCGGGAAGTGAACCCAGGGCCTCCCATATGGTAAACGGGAGCTCTATCGATTGAGCCACACCCGCTTCCCAACACTTATATCTTAAAATTGAAATTGTTCTGGATTGTGGTACCTGTGTGTTCCAACTTTCCAATTTGGTGGACTGATGATTATGTGAAAGTAAGCACTTGCTGTTCCAAAGGCAGCAAAGTTGGTGAGTTACATGACTGTGAATGGGTGTTTTGGAGAGCCTGGCTGCTGCACATGAGCGTGCAGGCCAACTCAGGTTTGCAAAAGCCTGATGTGCTGTTCCCCTTCCAGTGTCCAAACTTGAAAAGGAAATTCTGGAACTACCATTTTCCAGCAGAAATTCGATTCTTTTTCTGTTGCCTAACCAAATACTTATCTTAACCCATTTATGGAAAAAGCTTATTTTATGTCATTACCGTCTACGTTTTTCCTCAATTCTTTAAATATTTTCTAATTTTTCAGATTGTACAGTTTTTGAACAATTAACTCCAGGGAATATTCATTACACATTTTGTACAAGTGCCAAGAAACCTTAGTCTTAAATATATAAATATAATTTATTATAACTTCCTGCCACTGTGATTAGTCCAGTATTCAAACACTCTTTGAAAGAGATTTGACTATATTTTTCCTTTTCCCCATCTTGAAAAGAAAATGAGCTACAATAAGAATTATTCATATTGTGAGCTTCCCATCTCTTTTTGATTCTGAAATATGACTTTAAAACAAGGCTTGCAAATAGTTCTTCATGTGTTGAGTCATTGCCTATGATGATTTATGTTGGCTTGAAAGAGTAGAAAACAGTTCCTTGATTTTCCTGTAAACAACCTGGGAAGGAAGATATTAGAGAAGTAGCACGTTTTGGTGAGCTGAAATTATTTATTTGAATGGTTCATAAGTCAGTTTTAAATGAAAGTTTTATATCACCCTAACCAGAATTTTAACTTATTTACATAAAGAGATAAAATATTTAAGAGTATGTTTATGGGAAGCGGGTGTGGCTCAATGGATAGAGCTCCCGTTTACCATATGGGAGGCCCCGGGTTCGCTTCCCGGGGGCTCCTTGTGAGGGCAGGCCGGCCTGCGCGGCCTGGTGGGCTGATGCAGCAAGACCTCACAACAGGAAGTGGGTGTGGCTCAATTGATAGAGCCCCCCCGTTTGCCATGTGTGACGCCCTGGGTTCGCTTCCCGGGGCCTCCTTGTTTAGGGCAGGCCAGCCCGCGCGGCGCGGTGGGCTGATGCAGCGGGACCTCACAGCAAGGGAGAGATAAGCAGACACGGAGAAAATGCACAGCGAGTGGACACAGCGAGCACAAGCAGCAAGAGGGGGATAAATAAATAAATAAATAAATCTTGAAAAAAAAAAAAAAAGAGTATGTTTATGACAGTTAAAAACACCTTTTTGTCTGTATCACAAATAGATTAATCAGTCCATTCTCTTTTCTTCCATTTGAATGACTTAGTATTTCAGACATAATATTAAAACCCAAATTCATGACATCTTTCTAATTTAAGCCATAAACTGGAATTAAAACTAGGAGATTATGATATGAATTCCCTTAGTTTCGGCAAATCTTGATAAGTAAACATGCAGTGTTGTTTTTTTTTAAAGTTAAATTAAGGACTAAATTCTTTACAAATAATTGGTGACCCTCTAAAAAGACTAAGATCTATTTAGACAGAAAACTCTCTTAGCTCATTTAAAACTATATTTTGGAGGACAATATTGGGACTCTCATATACATTTCCCAAAGCACACTGTGTTGGCTTAAAGTAAGGCACGCCAGTGTCTAAGTGACAGGGCAGTGTGGTGGATGAAATCAGACAACCAGCAGGTGAGTAGCAACCAGTGGAATAATAAGATAAACTCATTGTGCATCTCTATGTAGAACAGCTCATCTGTGCCAAGTCTCACCCTGCTGCAAAAGCATTTTATTGCCATTTTAAATTGTTCCAAGGCTTCCAGTTCATGAAATAGTACTGGTTACTTTCTTTAAATTGTCTTTAAAGTGAGGATCATAATAATTCTTAGGGTTGGTTCATGAATCAGTACTGATTATTTTCTTTAAAGTGATTCTTTAAAGCGTCTTTAACATGAGGATAATAATAATTCATAGGGTTGGTTGAGTATTACAGATATAACATATGAAAAACATTCACAAATGGTATCTCTAATTATTATCATTACTGCTAATATTATTATTATATATTATTTAGCATCAAATTTATTCTAATGTGACAGTCAGGATCCTGATGTGTAGTGCCTTGTTCCACAGGGCATAGATGTGAATGAACACTCAAGATGTAATTTCCTCTTCTTTGTATTCTGTTTTATAAATAGTGCTAATACTGGAGTAGAACAGATTTTGTATTGCAAAATAATGGAACAGTAAATGGTAGAATAAAGAAAAAGTGCTAAGTACACAGTGAATTCATTAACACATTTTTCAGCCAAATGTATATATATCAGTTATTTTAAGCATTGAGACAGATACTGAGTAAGAAAGCACACGAAATGCAAAATACAGAAAAACTACTTTAAACCTTTTGTGCAAATTTAAATAAAATATTTATGATGTATACTATCTGTTTAAAAAGACAAATTCATGGAAGACATGGTTTAGATACCTGTGTTGGAGCCACTAATTCCAATTCCGAAGCCGACTCAGAGTTGAGACCACCTTTCCCACCACTCAGTTCTGGCTGAGATCGATGTTCTGAGGACCTATACGAGATGCATTAAGTAAATTAATGTGCATCGATAAACAGATTCAGCTAGAACCTCAGCCAAGGAACCTAATATATTTGGATCATTGGGAGCCCTGGTAACAAAGCTCTCATCAACATTTCAATGAAAAAGATAAGCTTTATATATTTCAATTATAACAACCACTATCAGAATTTGTTATGTGGCTTCAAGGTGTCAGGTATTATTGTCTCTGATTGATTTAGAATTCAGCTCACTTATGTGCAATAAATAAGTAAATATAACGATGTTTCTGTTACAGAGAGTTCTGCTTTATTAAACAAATATTGTGTTTTTCAAAGGGGGAGTTCTCCATAAAAGTATTCCAAGAGAGAGTGATTTCATTTTTATATAGAATGTGAAATGTTATAGTAAGTGGAAGTGTTCAAGGGGCAACAGGAGACTGAAATATGCTGCCCTTTAAGAAGCTATAAAAAAACAGATGGCCATATTTTCTCCTGGGCATCCATGAGTTATTCTCAACAGTTGCATTACTTAACAGTGGATGACTAAGAAAGCCAGAAAAGGCTATGCGGTTGTGGTGGTGTGGTGTTATGTACCCCAGAAAAACATGTTCTTAATCTTAATCCATTCCTGTGGGTGTGAAACTTTGTAAATAGCAACTCTTGATGAGGTAATTTTATTAAGGTGTGGACCAGTTGAATCAGGATGGGTCTTAAATGACTATGGGAGGCCATAGAAAGAGAAGCCATAGGGAGAAGCCCGATGCTGGAAGTCAACAGAACATGGAAGAGAAAGAAGATGCCACCATTTGCATTGCCATGTGACAGAAAAGCCAAGGACCAAGGATTGCTGACAGTCAGCCCCAGAATGCCACAGTCTTCGGGGAGAAAGCAGCACCTTGCTGATGCCCCAATTTTGGACTTCTTCTAGCCTCAAAACCATGAGCCAATACCTTCCTGTTGTTAAGCCAGCTTATTGTATGGTATTTATACTAGCCAATAGGAAACTAAAATACTGGATAACCGGAAACATTTAAACATCATCCTTGTGATATTATACTGAATATGCATGCATACATAAATACGTATATGCGCCTATTTCGGATGATCAGCTCAGTGACATTCAGAATATCACCAAAAAGTGTTGAATCATAAACCTCCCCAAATATTTATTGGCTGAAATTCTGACATATTTTGAAATAATTTATAGTTTGGAGAAGCCACAATAATTAACGCTGATATATTGGAGGTTATATATAAGATCATATATCTGGATTGACTTAACTTGTTGGCTCTTTCAGGACATCAGAGAAACACCATAAATAAAGTTGACTCATAAATGGCTATTTTCTGATATCCAAATATCTTACCATAAAAGTTCTTTTGATCCAGTTCTAGATGAGCATGACTTTCTCTCTGCGATTGGATGCCCCTTGCTATTTCGGTCTCCATGAAACTTAACATCATCCCATTTTTCCAGTTGTGTTTGAATGTCTACTAGGAAGAGAGGAAGGTGGCAGGAGAGGGACAGGGGGATAGCATGAGGTGCAGAAAGAAGAGATATTGATTAAGATTGAGACATCTTATACAACTGAACTTTAATGAATTGGGAAAAAAATTATCCCTTCCCCTGCCAGGGCCTATTCGATTATACAAAAGAATTGTAACTTCATGAAATTGCTGAAATTGTGTTCAATTTAGCACAGTCTAACTTGTAAGGACTTCACCCTTGAAATATTCCTTGAGAAGCTGTAAGATAATATGAACATCTGACAGCAAATTTTCCTTGAAGATTAGAAGCTATATCTAAATCATTTTGTTTCTCCTGTAGCACCTAATAAGTACTTGGCACATAGCAGATGCTCCACAAATGTTTATGGATGTGAAATGGATTTGACCACTTTTTCTGAAAATTACACAGAATATTTATTTTGTGGCCAGTGATACATTTAAATACTCTTCATGTCTCATAGGCTCTGTCTGAGAAATATTTATATATTTTGGTGATCAATCCACACGTGGAATTATTTTCTAAGAGATATCCCCATGGAGTATTTTAGAGGGGCCTTTTGCTAATTAAAACTTCAATATAAATTAGGTGTCTGATAATCCTGTCCTCCCTGGTCCTCAAATTCTTCTTCCAGTGTCCATGACAATCTTGTACATTGACGTCCTCAACAAAGCCCAGGAATGGAGAAGAACAAGGGTAATCAACATCAGCCTGTAGAATTATTAGAAACCTGGCCTAGGCTCTTGCCCCATGCAAGGGACTACACATGAACTTCTTTTCTTTTGATGATAATGCCTTGTGGCTAAATGGCTGACTAAACATCATCTGGAATATTGCTTGACCTCATGTTGAAATCTAAACATTTATCTTCAAATTTCAGTAAAGCAGGCAGTGGCAGGAAAGGGACAGAGAACAGAGTTGGGAGGAGGGGCTATCTCTTTGGGAAAGAGTTTTGATGGTCCTATTTTGGTGGCTTCAAATATTGATTTTTGTCTTATTTTACAATAGATATGCTGCAATCTTTTTATTTTATCAGTAGTTTCTTTAAAAAATTTTACTAGCTCTGAAATTGTTTATTAAGGCAAACTGTCATTTTCCAGAAGTCATTCCTTAAAGTGGTGGAATTGGGCAACTTTTCCTCATGATTTTCCAAAGAATGATGCTCTAAGACCACTAGACCACCCTTTTCAAAGTTGCCTAAAACTTAATAAAACATATGCAGCTTAAATGAAAATAAAACCTATTAAGATAAATTGGATAGCTCTTGTAGTTAAAGCAATCAAGTTGTTTTTACCTGAATTTATTTCAAGAGCTATTTGCATTCTGAATCCTGTGTAAGCCCACAGGAACAGGGGAAGAATGAGCATATGGGGTCCTAACCTATCAGCCTCAGCTAAGTCATGCCTCTAGAAAGAAACTGTTTAAAGAGATGAGGCTCATTGGGAAAAGGAGGTGGGAAGAAGCTGAAACACTTTTCACAGCTTTTGCACAGACCAGTTAATTTTTCACCAAAGGAAGAATTTTAATATAGGGGTAGAGAGAAAGGAGGCAATAGAGAAAGCCAAGAAAATGCTGGAACCATTTTCTTTCTGGGGTCTGAATCTTACAGATAAAGAACCTGGGTTCTCTCTTATTAACAGGTATGTGACTGTGAACAACCTTGAGTTCCAGATTTTTTATTTATAAAAGGTTTTCCTCCAAAGAGACAGATCTCAAAAGAGGGATATGGTAGGAGAGAGGGGATCCTGCATGTGCAACTAGTTTGGACAGTGGGTTGATTCTCTTCCCTTTCTCTACAGTCTATCCCTGGACAATTTCCTCTACCCCCAGAGCTGCAATATTCATTCAGGGACTTCTGACTTCCATATCTCCATTTCCTGCTCAGGTCTCACTCCTGAGTTCTAGGCTTACATATTTAACAATCTATTGGACATCTTCACAGAGAAGCCCCTCAGATACAGCATGTTCAAAACTGAACTCAATCGTTTCTGCCGTGACTTCCTTCTTCCCTCCTTTCCCTCTTCCCTGCATCGCAGAGCTTGGCACATTTTATACATCTCCCTCTCTTGCATATACACATTCATTCAGTCCCCAAGTCCTGTTTTAGTATTTTTGAATCTGTCTCCCATTTTGATAGCTTCTCTGTCTCTATCTTGGGTGTCTATATTGGTCTCCCTACCTCCATTCCATTCGCCATTCATCTAATAGAGTAGGATTTTTCTAAAATAAGAAGCTGTTTATGTCACTCCTCTGCATAAAACCCTTCAATAATCCCTGCCTTTTCCTCTATGTTCCCCCCACCAAATGTTAAGAGCACCCCCCTTATCTGACTCCTGAGGACTCTGTCTTATTTCTCACATTCTATTAGTCTTGAACACTATTGTGATACTTGTATTTACTTGAAAGACCTTTCTCTACACTTATCTGTCTATTTAGGGATGAATGCCTCTCTCCTCCATAGCAGGAATGCCCAGTTCTATCCTCCCAACCACTCTCCTGATCTTTTTTGTTCAGCAAATTCCTACTCATTCCTTGAGACCCAACTCACATAAGACCTCCTAAAAGACTCTCCAACCCTAGGCTGGGTCAGGGGTTCTAGGAATGCCTCCTTTTGTTGCAGCATATAGTATATATTTTATTACAATCACTTAAACATTTTCCTGTCTCCCACTAGACTGTAAACTTACTAAGGCCAGAGAACTTACATTATTTTTCTTTGTATTTCCAGCACATAGCATGAGCCTGGAACACAGTAGGTGTTTAGAGAAATGTTTACTGAACAAATGAGTAAATTACTTCATGATCATCTGACATGAACATATCACAGTGCTAAGCAATTTCATACCCATATCTCCATGTTATTTTCACAACAACCTATGGATAATTTACTAATATGCTCACTTTATATATGTGTATACACACACACACACACACACACACACACACACACACCATACACACATGTCAGTCACAGCCAGGAGAGATACATGCTCCTCTTAGCTCTCTGAAATACCTGACACCTTTCTTTCTCCTGAGAAAGAACAACTTAATTCTGGCTGGTACCATTCACCTGGTAAGGATTAAGCTCTCCTTTCTCAGGAGAATCTATTGTGGCATGGCCTTTGAAGTCAGCTAGAGCTAAGTTCAATTCCAGTTCTAGTACTGTGGTGGTTTGGAGTTATATACCTCCAAAACATATTAACCTTAATCCCTTCCTGTGGGTGTGAACCTTTTGATGAGGTTGCTTCACTTAAGGTGTGGGCCAACTGAATCAGGATGAGTCTTCATCCTATTACTGGGGGCCTTATAGAGAAGGCCACAGAGAGAGAAACCATGGGGAGCAGCAAGAAACTGGTAGTCAATGGAACCTGGAAGAGGAAGGAGAAGATTCTGCCATGTGCATCACCTTATGACAGAAAAGCCAAAGATTGCTTACCAGCCAGAAGATACTAACCCAGGGAGGAAGCAAGCCTTCTAGCCTCTGAAACTGTGAATCAATAAATCCTTATTGCTAAGCCAACCCATTGTATGGCATTTGTTTTAGCAGTCACAGAGCTCATGATTATGAGCTCTTAGGCATGTTATTAAAATTTCAAAAAAATAGTTTCTGACTTTTTTCAGAGTTGTTATGTAGGATTTAATGAGATAATATATGTAAGTCAT
Organism: Cabassous unicinctus; assembly: GCA_029593785.1. Lineage (NCBI taxonomy): Eukaryota > Metazoa > Chordata > Mammalia > Cingulata > Chlamyphoridae > Cabassous > Cabassous unicinctus. Next base: position 66,588 of record JAQZBX010002914.1, read on the forward strand.
GTAGCACAGTCTCAGAACATTACAAACCACCAACAAATAGTAGCTCATCATGGTATTAGATATCTCCCCAAGCATGCTATATGCTTCTGTTTAGTCTCACTGTCACTGAGCGTTGGGTTTACTAATGTCTCTCTCTCCTACACCCTGAATGCTCCTAGAGGGCAAGGTCCATATCTTGTTTTTATTTGTAACTCCAGTGCCTAGCAGGGTGCCTGGCACCAATCAAGAACCCAATACATTTGGGTTGAATAAATGAATCAACACCAGTGTGATGGTGAATTTTATGAGTCGACTTAGCCAGGTTATGGTGTCTATTTGCTTGATCAAACACTGGCCTAGATGTTGCTGTGAAGGTATTTTGTAGATATGATTAGCTTCTACAATCAGATGTCCTGAAGTAAAGATTACCCTTGATAAATGGGTAAGCCTCATCCAATTGGTTGAAGGCCTTAAGAACAAAAAGCTGAGGTTTCCTGGAAAAGAAATTCTGGCTCAGGATTACATTAACTTGTCTCTGAGTTTACAGCCTACCAGCCTCCCCTATGGGTTTCTGACCCAAGACTCTTATTGGAATTTCCAGTTTACCAGCCTGACCTACAAATTTCAGATTTGCCAGTTCCAATAATTGTATGAATCAATTCCTTAAAAGAACTATAAAATAAACAAAACAAATATTATTGCTTCTGTTTCTCTGGAGAACCCTGCATGATTTAACTAGTTACTCAAAATTGAGTTTCTCAACTGCTACTCAACTCAAGCACAAAAGAACCTGTGCCCTTCTCAGTTTCCTACATGGAATTTATCTTTTCTACTCCCTTGGCTCACTGTCTTAATGCAGCAGAAGACAGAAGCTGTTGCCTTACCTAAATCCAAGGATGAAGTCTCAGGACCTCTGAGAGGCTGGCCTCTCTGCTCAGCATCTGCACTGATGAGGTCAGATCCATCGGCCTTTTTCTTGAGGGAAGAAGTTTTCGATGAGGACTCTGACTTCTTGGTTTTAGTTTGGGTTTGAGAGACTGGTTCACTCAGGTCCAGGAGATCTAAGCCTGTGGTCAATACTATCAGAGGTGGAAAAGGTTAAGATAATCCCACTTACTGCTCTAACTTCTTTTTCTTTATTTTTAAAGAAGCTTTAGATTACATAACTGTAAATATAAGGGATTCCCATATACTCCACCACCTCCCCCTCCCACACCTTCCCCCATTAACAGCATCTTTCATTAGTGTGGTACATTTGTTATAACTGATTAACACATGTTGAAGCATTGCCCCCCATGATGTACAGTTTACACAGTATGGTTTACACTTTGTACAGCACAATTTTACATTTTGACAAAATGTCTAATGGCCAATATCTGTCATTGCAATATCATGTAGAACAATTCCAATGTCCCCCAAATACCCCATGTTACACCTATTTTTCCCACTCCTTCCCCTCAGAACCTCTGGTGACCACTGTCTTTACATCAATGTTACAAGTTTTTCCATTGCTAGAATAATAATGTCTACTTTAGTCCACAGTTGCATTCCCCTCTTATGTGTGCTCATTCCTCAATCTTGAGGATTTGGGGATGGTGATGCCCATTCTATTTCTGACTGAGAGGAGGCTTAGATTCCATGGGGCAGATGGATGGAGCTGTCTTGCTTGCAGTTGTAGATACTCTGAGATAACTTTTAAAAAATAGATTCCAGTTGGGTAAAGAAAAGATTTTGTATGTGTAGTATAGGTTAGAAGTACCAAATTAAGTTTGCTCACCATTGATTATAAAGCCAGTCTCTATTTAGACTGGAATGTTTGCTGACTGTTCTTCTTCACTGGGCATGGTACAAACGAGGAAGGCAGGACTTAAGACTAGCCTTACCGGTGATGAAGCTTTTTTTTTTTTTTTT